>JAUTBQ010173846.1:0-11514 GCA_032361185.1 Lepetodrilus ovalis
GCTCACCATATCACTTTCAGGGTTATACTCTTTTGTGCAACTCCGAGACCAGCTCTCTCACTCTCTCTCTCTCTCTCTCTCTCTCTCTCTCTCTCTCTCTCTCTCTCCCCCCCAATATCTCTCTCTCACACACACACACACACACACACACACACACTCACTCACTAACTCTCTTTCTGTTTTATCCTCTCCTCTTTCTCTCTATTTCTGCTCTCTCCCTCCCTCTCTCACAATTGTTTTATATATATTTTTTTTTATTTAATATCAGTTGGGTACAATTATTTGTCGAGTAGTATTTTCTGAACCTTCTCATTACTGGAAGCAGCTTTTTCGTGATCAAGAATGTAAGAATCGCAATATCATTTGACAATGTAGGAATATTATGAAAGGTATACAGAGTAAATAAATCATTTCACATTGAAAAGAGTATTCTATATGCAGACAGTGTCATTTCTGAGTTATGTGTGTATGCCGTGAAACTTTTAATTGCAAGAAGGACAATTATCTATATTCAAACACCACAATCTATGTATGTTTTGTGTATGGCTTTATTTGTTCACATGAACACATTTCATCTCATGCGCATCCTTTGCATACGAGAAACTTGCAATTAAGTACCTACAAGACACAAGAAGATACAATGCTGAAGTCAGGACAATATTGTTCCATTGTGAACCTGGTAATACTATTCCAACCTCTGTGGGTTTTATGTGACAATATTTGCAATAACCCAGTGTGAGAGATGGTGAGGGACTGAGAAATGGGGGAAAGTGAGGGGGAGGGGAGAGAGGGGATTGGATGGGGGGGAGGGCACTATCACACATGTCAGTAATACAGATCAGTTAACAGGCGAATCTATTGGTGTGGAACTCTCCTCACTGGCGAGGTAGATATCTGTTAGATGGGTCCGGGTTTGACAAGGGGAGACCACACAAGATGCCTCGGTTTGTTATCTTGTGTAGGTGAGCTCTGAATATGATCTCGTATGATTTCTTCTCCTCCAAACAACTCCGTTCTTCTTTTTTTTTTGTACTTGTTAATGACAAAAGTGAGGGACTACGAGAAAATGAGGGTAAAAAAAATATAACCTGGCAAATCTTTCTTGCACAGATAGAAACAAAATTGGTCTGAGAATGAAATTTATTGTATAATAATGTGGCCTACATCTATTAGAGGAGAACATTCCTGAGCGAGTAAAAAAAAAATCACGCCAGATTTGCCAATTGCCTGCCACTACGGTTTTACTAGAATACGAGCTCGAGCCCAGCAGAAGCTTTCCCTGTGTTGTGTTCTTGTGTGGCGGTTTGTAGGAATGGGAGCGATGAGCGAATGGGACCGGATAGAACTTATAGTCCCGTTCACCTGTGTGAGATCTCCAGGTCTCGTCTCGCGCTCGTCTCGCACTCGTCTCGTGCTCGTCTACTTCCACACACACCTGCAGACATTGGCATCCAAAAAAAATATCATCATTGTTGGGCTGGCCATTATTTTTCTAATGTTTTAAAGTTTTTGTTAGGAAAGTGGCATTTATTACAGTGCTGTTTGCATTTGGTCGGTGGAACTTTTAACTTCTTTCCTGCTGGTGACATTCATAGATGCCGCACCGCAGCGATAGGGATTTAGATTACAGTAGGATGAATTAAAGATTATTGTCTTAAATGTCCCTGAACAAAGGGAAGCTATTCTTTTCTGTTGTGTGTTGTCCACATTAGGATAGTTACTTGTACAAGAAAAGAAGAAAATAGTGATTTTTGCCAAGAAATCCATCATACCGGGTAAATTTATTTTGAAGATGGATTATGAAAATGTTTGTCACACGTTAATCTCGCCCATTTCACTATATTCACACCACCCCAACCACACACACTGCCACCACACTCAACATGCACACCAACACAATAACTAACCACTTGCCCCAACGCCACCAACCAAGAAACAGTAACATTCTAACAAGATACTGAAGTCTGCTTTCATGCATTGTTGAAAGACAAACACTAGTGGCGTTCACCAAAACTCAATCATTCCTGGAAACTAATCATAGATGCCTTTTCAGTAAGAAAAACACATGAGCCATAGATTAGATTTCTGTAATATAAACTTTCCTGATCTCAGAAGATCTATCAACATCTACATGCTACTGACAGTGCAAATAGGGCATACCATAACATAGGGATTGAATAGCACAGAGGAAGAGGGTTGGACAACAAATGTGCAGGTCCATGTTCGAATCCTATTTTATCCAATTTCATACAGAAATTATGTTTTATGAAAAGGAATTTAAGCATGAATATCCTAAACCATTTGTGAATAAGGGTGTGTGTGTGTGTGTGTGTGTGTGTGTGTGTGTGTGTGTGTGTGTGTATATATATGTCATGGACCCCAACTTCAGTGTTATATTGAGGGGACACTGTATATAAAGTTACAACTCTTGTAGTGCTATGATTATTCTGTGCATAGGAACTATGGTCTTGGTATTTTATACAAAAACATTGTTTCATGTCCATTGATTCCCACTGCAACACTAAGCAGTAATTCATTAATTTATTCATGTCCATGATATCAAATAATTATGTTAGAATGTCAGAAAATTAACCTGTTGTTGGTCTTTTTCAGTGGATGGACGGTTAGAACGAGAGTTGGATTATACGAGAAAGACGATAGGGGAGGGAAGTGGGACGACCAGCGAAATAATTATACAAACACCAAAGAAAGCTACAAACCTCCTAAATGTAGAGTCATTATTACTACACTTAGATGCTGTTGTTGAGGCGACGAAGATACAAGTTGAGGTGGATGGCCTGTAAGTAGATTGAAACTTGTAAATATTTTGATTTTTTTCAGATTTTAGATACTATTTTTTTTTTTTAGATTTTCATACCCCTATTATTTTTAACTACCATATTTTCCAGTGTATAACACACACTTTTTTAACCCAAAACTCGTGCTGGATGCATACTATTCAAGGGGACAGCATTCTAAATCAACTGCAGTTTGCTGTTGGATATTTTCTTTAACTGTCAATAAAATCACATTGTACCAGACTGGTTTTGTTACAACTTATTCACACCTGGTTTTGTTACTTTTGTTTTATTCATGCCAAGTTAAGTCTCTTTACAGTATATAGTAATTTCACATTTATGTAACTTGGTCAACTCAAGATGACTTTTAATGTAATGCACAATGCCAATGGTTGTTAAACATGTTAAATGAAGACATTAATTATCCTAGTATTTTTAAGCTAGGATGCCTGTGGTATCAGACCTGGCCCAAGAGTTTGAAACTTTCTTTTGAGGAAAAACTCATGCTCAACACAGTTTTCTTCACAAATCTCATATACAAATTTGAGCTTGAGCATGAAATCATTCTCAAAAAGTTTTGTAATCTTGGGGCCGTCTTGTAAATACCAGAACATCATGGACAGCAAGATCTCAATTTACATGATTATTTCCATATTTTTCTTGCAGAACATGGAAATTTGCTGACTTGTGTTATGCTGCCAGTTTTCCTGCAATTGAAAATAATTTTATTGATTCAGTAAGTATTTTAATATTGAAATTCATGTACAATTTGGCAAGGTAATAATTGCAATGCTCAATTGATAGGTGAATGGTATGATAATTCAAATATTAAAACCAATAATTCAGATATCAGATTGATGATTCAGATATCATACCAATAACTCAGATATCAAATCAATAATTAATATATCAGATCAAGAATTCAGATACTAATAATTCAAATATTAAACTAATAATTCAGATATCAGACCAATCATTCAAGTATCAAACCAATAATTAAGATATCAGACCGATTATTAAGATATCACACCCAATACAGATAATCAGACCATTCTGTTTCATCTCTTTCAGATATTAGAAGAGTTGTTACCATGTGTTGTTATTACACCGTTAGATTGTTTTTGGGAAGGATCAAAAATTTTGGGACCGAATCCGCCTTTCAACACAGCGTAAGTCCAAAATGTTGATTTCCTTCTGAATGGGCTTTCTACCCTTCCCTCTGGCGCGCTTACCCCCCAACTATGTATGGCTTGTACATATGACTGTCTCTACCGCTGGCTGATTAAACCATAGCCATGCATGTCCTGTGTCCATCCCGCTAACAAAAAGGTGTCGGGTTACACTGTGGATTCTGGTGTAGTGGGGGCTCATAGTACTGCCCTAGGTAATGATCTAGCTGGGTGGTCCCTCGCCTCATCTAGGTAACCATGCCACTTCCCCCCTCCCCGCTCCCCCCCACTCTCTCCTCTCCCCCTCTCTCACACCTCCCCCTCTCTCCCTCCTAACCTCACCACTCTTCCAACAACCAACATAATAAAACACATAAATAGAGGGTCTAGACATTGATTGTATCTGAGAGTCTCATTGGCTGCTTTGCAGGATTGTCTTTTGTATTAGAGAAGTTGATTGGTTGGTTGATTGTTAAAAAGTTAACTGGTGGCAGAAATGGGTTTTTTTCAATGAATGCTTTTTCCATTTTTTTTTATAAATATTTTGTTGTCTTTGAAAATATACTTTATATGATATTGTTTTTTCTTGGGCGTGATTATGATTGTGGTGAAAATTGGTATATGATTAGGTTTCAGCTGCTGATTCAATATAAATTGTGTTAGTGGTTTTATTCGTGTCGTGAAATGGGACTACGCTTTTACATCGTTTTTTTTTCCATAACAGAATTGGATACCAGACGTGAAAATTAAATTTGTCTTTCATTAGAAAGTATGCAAGAACAAAAATCTGAAAGTACATATTGCTCATATTTAGATTTTTTTTTAAAAGCCTTTCAAACGTCTTGACACTAATAACGATTTAATAAATAAAAATCTGCTTGAAGTGCTGTGTGTTTTCTTGAGCAGGGAACTGCTTCTGGAAAGGTTAAATGCTTCTTGGCTAAACCCAGACTATAAACAAAAGCCATATGATCAAACGGCGGAAAATGGGACCATACCTTATTTCTTTTGCCGTATCTAAATATGTCTCCTGGTTTCCATTGGTGGGTGGTCACTGTTTTAGTACTGACCCTGTATCTTGCATGGGGTGGCATTAAAAAGTATGATCACAAAGCGGAACCAAACTGCTAGATGGGAGAATATAGTTTGTTGTCTTGGTTTGCTTGCCTCATAATCATTGTGTGCTTCTGAGCCAGTTTTATTTGGATGGGGAAGGTTTCCTCCAAATCTTTCTCTCTATCTCTTTCTTTCTCTCTCTATCTCTCTTGCTCTCTTGCTCTCTCTCTCTTTCTCTTTCCTTCTCTTTCTGTCTCTGTTTCTCCATCTATATTTCTATCCCTCCCTCCCTCCCTCCTTCTTTCTCTTTCCGTCTCTCTCTGTGTCTTACTCTCTCTTTCTCTCTCTCTCTCTCTGTAACTCACAGGTAACATGTTAACGACACATTGAAAACAGGTGATAATAATCTGAAAATTTTGGCACTGAGATATTTATAAAGATTAAAATAGCACCAGTTTTGCCCTTTAAAGAGAAAGAGGTTTTTAGTTGTGAATTGGTGGGAAATTTTTCCTGACTGTTATTAGTTTGCGTGGGTTACGTGAAAGTATTGGGAAAATGTTACGATGTAAGGCTTTTAAAAAATGCTGTTGGTTTAAACAGGTTGAACTAACTACCGGTATATATATAGGACAACGCAATGTGTTCATAGATATTTCTGAATGATTAACCTTGAAACAGAGACAAATGAATATCTCTAACTTAATCAGTCGTATTAAACACAGAAAGTGCAGTATTTGCTATGTTTACGTTTGATTTGCACTAACAACATATGTGTGCCACTCAGTATGGGTTTCGAAAAAAAACAGATTTGCGTACAAATTGTGTAACACGTTCCATGTGTGGAACACTCGCTGTTACCGCGGGTTTCATTCAGTGCAGACATTAGCTGTAGATGACATACTAACACCATACTGTCAAAGCCAACAACCACCCATACATAAATCAATCAATTTGGAACCTTTTGGCTTTTGAAAACTTTTGACTACTAGTATTTAAAATCTGTATATAGAAATATGTCGATAGACACGTATTGAAAACTGGGTTTGATCTTAACATTGGTTATGGAGTATTCCTAATTGAATCAGTGATATGATAACCAGTGAATATTACAACCCATTAATGTCATGTGCAAATTTATGTTTTTTTACGATTTTTTTATTTTTTATTATTACAATGCAGGGTTTAGGGTTTTGAAGTGTTTTATCTCAGGGGAAAAGAAGAACATAATAATTACAGAATACTAGTAGAAAATAAGTTAAATAAATGCAATTGAATGTGAATTTTCGGATACCTGTTACCCCACTACCTTGTAACCCATTCAGACTCTGAATAGATGTGTTTGATGAGTAAATTGCTGTTCCAATTTTTTATATAATTTGAATCTATGCATGAGTGTCTCTCTCTGTGTGTCTAACCATTGAGAATTTGCACTCATCAATGATGGTGGGGGAAGTGGGTAGGGTGGGGGTGTGTGGGGGGTGAGTGCTGGCCCCAATCTCACTATAGATAAAGTAAACAATCTGCTCTCAGCCCAACTTGGGTGGTCCGCAGTACTGGAAGACGGCTCATGCTCCTCCGAATAGCTAGACTGACCAGTTGCTTGTTAGTTGTCAGGGAAATATTACCAAAACCACATGTAGCTGATCAGATTTTCCTGGCAACTGATTAAATGTGTACAACATCATTTAAAAAATTTACGCATGTTAGTTGCTATTTAGGTGGGTAGGGGGTTCTTGGTGGAGTGCGATATACTTGTTTTTTTATCTTTATGTCACTTTTATTAGATTTTATTTAAATATTTTATTTTAGCAGTAAGAATGATCACACAGGTATAGGGTTAACTAAGGTGCTGAAGAGGGTAATTTATGGGTGTATATAATCACAGTGATTGGCTGTGTCAGAACAGTGAAAAGAGGTCTGGTGAAACTGACACCCAATCTATTGGACCACCCAGTGGCCAGTGGTTCCGTGTTTGACCAGCGGTTATTACCATCTGATAACCGAGATCACCCACCAGACTGTTTGAGATAGAGGCCATCTTTTATTCCTCATTGTCATAGATAATTTCAACTAGTATAAATTTCCCTAGATAAAAAATGTCCATTTGCTTGTCAGTTTTGAAGTATGCTATTGTTTAACTACAGTCAACAGTATCTGTTGGGCTGAGGCGTGGGGATTCTTAAAACGAACTTGACAGCTTTCTTTAAAAAAGAGATTTCTAAAGGTATTGGAGAGGATGATTATTTGAAGACCTTACCATTACATTTTTAATTCACATTTTATGAAAAATTTCACAGCTTTCCTGTTCAAGGGTTATCCAAATAAATTGTGCAGAGCTATTCGCTTTAACAAAGTAATTCTAGTTAAATTATTCATTATCTTCAAACTACTATATCGTATTGTATTCAGTGTCGAACATGCTGAACGCTGAAACGTATACGCACACAGCCTCTTTATCAGCGTGATTTATGATATTAGTGGAGATAATTACGTCCATGAAATCATCATGGCGTCTTCCATAATGATAAGTGTTGTCTGCGTAAAGGAGTGTCGGGTGAGGCCGTGTGGGTGGTCTCCCATTGAAGCGTTCCTTATCCCAACAACTGACCAGGTTATTTTCCTAGACTGACTGGCACTAACACTGACATGACACCGACATTAGACGAGTGGTGTGAAATTGACGGCCCTGTGCGAAATTGATTCATGAAACGTTTTTGATCTCCCAGCATGTTTGTATATGATGATGATGATGATGATGATTATGATAGTGATGATGTTATGTGGCAGGTACAGGTTGATATGGTTTTGGGTTCTAATGCACTACGCACTATATTTGATCTGATAATATGGGTGTGAACATGCTGTGCAAACTATCGAGCATGTTGAGTATACATGTATTTACTAGTATATCATTTACTTAATATTAAATATTTCGTCAAGTATTTTTATAGTTACAGTGTCCCCTCGATACAACGCTGAAGTTGGGGTCGATGACATACACCCTAACACCCCCCAACCCCCTTTATAGTACCCGCCTTATATGATAGTACAGGGAAATAACAAAAATAAAAGATGGGATCCACGTCTGATCCCCGCCTTATATCCTTATCTGCGGTGTATCGAACCGTGTTATATCGAGGGGACACTGTATTTTGATACATGTGCTACAAACTACATTATTTAAAATCTGGACATGGCTTTTGTATATTACAACACTTTCAAATTAAATCGATAAATTTTGGAATTAAATGTGGACATTTAATAATTTTTTAATTTCTTGTACAGTGTCCCCTCTATATAAGGCTGTATTTGGGGTACCATCCTTATATAATAGTGCAGGTAAATTAAAAAAAAATAAAAAATGGGGTCCACATCTGACCCAGCCTTATATCCGAATCCGCTCTGTATCGAACAGCCTTATATCGAGGGGGCACTGTACTTAAAAAAGATATTAATTTGTAGTCCTTATCAAAGATGGATGCAATATATTAAACTTTTTTTATTTATTAGAATTTTTTATTTTAAGATATTTTTGGAAGTCATTGAGAAATACAACAGTATCGCACCTACACATGTTGGCCATATTGCTTGATATTAAACCCTACCAGGTCTCGACCACACCCGGGATGTAATCCTCCCCCACCCCCCACTCCCATTTCGCCCTCTACCCCTCCATTTTTTTCTCTACGACCCCACACGTTTCCATAAACTAAAGCAGGTGTAAAACAACTGGAATATAGATTAGCCCAGATAGCAAGATAAAGAAATCGCTCGAGTCGCCCTGGCTATAACCTCGCACCGTACTTCATTCAAAAGCGAAACAGAGAGACTAAATACGTCCTTCGCGTACACTAAAACACTGAAACGGAACCCTGACTTTTGTCGGCTGGAAATTGGTGTGTAAATCAGTTTTGATGAATTCTGTGCTATTACTGTCCTGAGGGCTTTCAGAAACACGGGGAGAGTTTTGGTAGAAATAACGAGAACCGTGAACCGAGTACTTTGTTTTCACTCGTTGCAACGTGTCGGTACACATCCGCCCCAGCCGTAAGTGTAAAACAAGACTACGCATACAATGTTAATAGTAGTTGGAAGGAAGACAGCATAGTATCATCACTGCCTTCTAGATCTTAGTGGTGGGTCTTCTTGAGAATTTAGTGTAGTGGGTCTTTTTGAGGATGTTGGGACCGTCTTCGTGTTTGGTCTTTTTTGAAGATTCAGGGCTCCGGACCAAATTTTTTAATTATTTGCCCACAGTTGCAAAGGCATCTAAGGTGCTATATGTTAAATAATAACTTGGCGCTGTACATAGGGTATGCTTTAGTATAGAATCCTGCTATTGTCCGATAAAGTTTAAAACAATAAAAGGTATACATTTTCAAGTCGTGGAACCTAACAGTTTACCACTAAGAATACTACTGATGAGATTTTGGGGTCACCATAATCAGTATCACTAATAGTATGTGCATTTGGCTGTCATGCGCTAGTGTAAAAATTATGTAAGTTTAGCAAATCGATTAGTTTGATTGGGAAGTGTAATGGGCACATAGTCTGCCATAATGGGTATGGTACAATATATCATAGAAATTAATAATTTGGGGTCCATGACATACCCCCGCCTTATACAATAGTACAGGTAAATAACAAAAAATAAAAATGTGATCCACATCTGACCCAGCCGTATATCCGAATCAGCTGTGTATCGAACAGTGTTATATCGAGGGGACACTGTAATTATGTAGCCAATATAACGGTACTACTTAGTAAATGGAGCTATATTTGTTTCCTAGGATATTTTCTGGTTCTTTTACATGGGAAATAAATTTACATTCACATACACTTGAGGAGTTCAGTTCCAATAGTTATAAAATGAAATCTGTTCTTTGTTCATTTGTGACTCAGTATTGATAAATTTAAGTTCTGGCAAGATTTATTGCACAGATATATCCCATTTATTGGCATGGAATATAACAGAAATCTTTTAGACACGTAATGAAGCATGATGTGAAGCTGTGCTCCTTTATGAGTCTCAGAAGTCTGATAAGACCAATGAAGTTAGGCGAGTTTCCTTTATGAGATCTGTAAATGTCCATGGGAATTGACCAGGTTTAGGGAAAAACACATTTAACAGATTCTCGTAAAAAGTTGTAGTATATATCTGGGAGACCAGACCTAGGGAAACTCTGAAATGTTTATAAACTTTGTCTATTGGAAGACACTGTCTGAGTAAAGAATGTCTACCGGTATTGATATTTTTGCGTTGTTTTAAATATTCATGCTTTCTTATGCATTTATTTTTTTATTTCAGGAATTATTTATTCGGCTTGGGTGAACACTTGAGTTGGAAAAATTTAAATCCTAGAAAACTCTTGGAACCCTTAAAGTTCAACAAGGCTTTCCCAGTCGCGGAGATTGAAGAAGTTTTTGATCGGGTGAGAGTAATTTAAAATATATTGTTATATGTTTGATACTATTTGATCCAAAAAATATATGTCTAGCATTCCTTAAAGATGCATTAACATTGAGCAATACATAAGTCAAACTTAAAGGATTCACAAGGCTGAGAAATTGAAGCAGATTCATGAAAGCCTTCAATCCTGTGATTGAAATCAGTAGAAGCATATAAATTAAAATATTGAATTTTTATTTTCAGGCTGGAATTTATGGTGCTTACACAACAAAACCTTGCTTGAATCCTTATGATGAAGAATGTCCAACTTCAGCGCCTAACTATGATTCCAAAGAGGTAAGGAAGTCACTCTTTTAAGTTCCACCTGTTTGTTCTGATGATAGTCAGTAGCCCCTTGGAATCAAATCAATAGTAGGGTGATACATAGAAACATAATCCAAGATGGCAAACATACTGGATGAAGGCATTATGAAACATCATGCTCTTGGATTGCTGTGGGTTTCGATCTGGGAAGGTGGTGGTGGTGGTGGTGATGAGGGTGGGGTATGGAAAAGGATTTATTTAATCACAATAGGCTTTGCTATGACCTTTCTGTAAGAGCTGCCTAAAGGGATGCCTGTAGAATTGCCTGTGGAGTTTGGAGTATGTGATCTTGATATTACACTGGTAGGAATGCATGCATCCTGAGATCCAGGGTCATCGAGATTGACAGGGGTCAGAGGTCATTAGATTGACAGAGGTTAGGGGTGCATCCCTATCCCCGATCCCTGCGGCTGAGAGGTGGTGGTGGTGTTGGGGTGTATTCCAGAGAGCAAACACACCTTTCCAGTCCGGATAACGAATGTTTTCTTTACGTGCGCTGGTGGATACCAAGTGTTTCGAGATATACGTGTGATTCCTGCGGTTTCATCAAAAACTTGGCCTGGCATGCAGTGTGTTAGCCTAACTTGCGCCATCCCGTCTATAAACAGATGTAAACAGTGGTAATTGTAATGTGTAAGAATAGCGGGGACCCACAGGCATGACTCCATGGCTGCCTGGGGGAGGGAGGGGGTTGGGGTGGGGGGGGGGGGGGGGGGGG
>JAUTBQ010173857.1:0-11513 GCA_032361185.1 Lepetodrilus ovalis
ATATAGAATTGATGATGACTATCACAAATGAATGTAGTTTACATTTATTACTCAAATATAGTGCTACATGCTCATAACAATCTGTGATTGTATGCCTTTAAGCAGTACATACTTAAATATCAGTCATAATTTCAGTGTCACATGGATTAACTCTCCATGCAGAAGGCAACCAGAGAAGCTAAAGGGGGCCTGTGTCTAGTCTAGTCTAGTCCAGCAGGGAGAGGGTTAAGGTGATTGATCCATTTAATGAATGTCCTAGATTCAGACAAATGCAATGTGTTGACAAATCACAAAACTTTTCATTTCTAATCCTGGAAGAATGTTAACAGAAGTATTCAATGGATGTTTAAACATGGCCAAATATTTATTTACTACTGCCATTTCAAGTGACAAGTGGTCAATGACATATATGCAGCATTTTCAATAACTGTATACTAATTTGATCATTTAAAATGGAAATAATTCTGGGTAGATTGATTGAATTCTTGCTTAATGTCACAGCGGGAATATCTCACCCATAGGCGACAACAATTCTGGGTAGAATTTAAATTTGGAGCCAATATGGTTTAGAAGTTACTGCTTTGTCCCACTCATATTTAACATTATCCCTGCTGAAGACATGTATATGCCCCACTGGTACCATCCCACCTATCATGTCGATAATCTGGCAAGGGAAGTGTAATATGTCCCATATAATCATGAGATATACTGGAAGTCAAAACAAATGGAAGTCGACCAAATGAATTTTATCTATGGATGCCATTTATTGAGAAATGATTTGGAATGATAGGATGCACTGTCTGTACTGTAGCAATGCAGAATATCATTCTTGGTCTGTCAATGATTACGGAGTTTAGATTCCTGCAGCAATGTTAAACTCCATAATCACTCTCACTGTCAGTACCAGCAGGTGCTCACAGGTTTACTCCAACATTTAGTGTTACAGATGTTGCGGGTTTCCTCCTTCCCTAAACCTGACGTGATATAAGGAATATAATCTTGCAAGTGGCTCTAAAAAAATAATAAAAAAATAAATATACAGAACAAAATATTGTGCAGTTAAAAACAGTATGAAACTAAAATATATCTTAACCCAAGGCGAATATTGTACATGACCTATATTGAAAAAAAATAAATGCGAAAAGCAAAGAATTTGGAAATACTTTCCCAAAAAGTTATTATATTCTTTTTCAAAAAGAAAAAGAAAAGAAAAAACAATAACAACTAAACAATGTCTTTGTCAAGAGCTATCTACTCAGTATCAATGGAAATAGAGGAATCATAATTTAATATTGATAAAAATGCACTAGCTGGCTACACAAGTTAGTCCCAGTGATGATCCCATAGCTCAGCATATGGCTGTGATGAATGCAGACTATCAACATTTAAAATAGAACAAATAAAAAATAAAAATAAATAAAACATAAAAATTAAGGACACAGACAAAAAAATAAATCTGAAAATTTCATTCATAGGAAACATGTATTTACAAAGTATCTTTCAACCTACAACATTGTCAATGGGAGAACACTTGTTCGTGTTTGCATACAAATTACAACACTGTATACATTCAGTACCACGTGACTGATTCACGCCAATGTTTGTAAACACTGGCTCGGGATTTCCGACAACGTGGATTGGGAGAGTTCCGATTCACGAGATAGACGGTAGCTGTTGATTGCGCAATACGTTAATCTTTATTTAATTGCCTCCCACCTTTACCGTCATTGGCGTGCTAATTGATTTTACGGGGCAGGTGTTGATATTTAATGGATTCGTGCTTCCTTGAAATCGATACAATAGATCACGTAGAAATAGGGAAATCGACAGTTTTTCAGAGCAGAACTTCCTCTGCATTTACAAGAGAATGCTTTTTACTACCATATCAAACATGCAAATAGAAACTACATTAATAATTACGTCTTCAAACCATTTTACCATCTGCTTCAACAGCTGTTTCATATTATCATAGTCAGCTGTTTGTTAATCGCATGACATCTAATAAATTGTACGACACTCTTAAAAAAGGGTATGGGGGTGATACTTATTCGCAAAGTTCAAACTACATTAAATGTCTGCTGGTATTTAAATATTAACATATAACACTGAACTATATATGCCACTGACCTCATTCGGTTTTACATAGGATTACGGTAATACTAGACGTCGGGTATTATTATTCACTGACCTTCCACCCTGCAGAACTCGTGCTGTCTCCTTTATCTTTGAAATAAGGAACATTTTGTACCATCCAATCGTATATCTGGGATAGAGTTAAACGCTTTTCTGGCGAACTTTGGATGGCTTTCGTTATCAAATCCGCATATGATAAATTCCCCCATGCATTGCGTCGAGATCCACTCTTTTTCGTGTTTAATCCTAACGGATCTTTATCCTTGTGACACTCGCTGGCAGAATCCTCTGACACTGGACTACTTTGGGCCTCTAGAGCCTCTCGATTCGGTCGGAGTGGCCAGGTGTTGGATCTTGCCCTAGTTTGAGGCTCAAAATTAGGATCTATGTCTGCAGCATCCATCTTGCGATTTTGCAAATGATCGTAACACTTTCTATTCAGAGCAAACGACCGTACACTCCTACAACTGCTACTTTTTCCATCAGAGGTCACCTCTCACATCCAAGGAATCACGTTTGGTAGTTGGCAACTGTCACGGACACTTCCTTCCTCGGTGTAATGTGGTATCCTTTTCCAGGTTATGGCGCTACGATCCAACTACATACCATACGGCCATTACTCGTAGTACCTCGCTCCAGATCGTGGGGCAGACCTCATGACATATTTGTTGTCACGGGTGATTTGCATACAAGTAGTGATATCATGAGCCTTGTGCGCAGTCACTTTGTGCGCAGACGGGAAACTTCCTCGCTCTGAGGTCGTCCTACTTTCACGAGGAGCTAACGCAAAATATTGCCCAATCATAACAGTACATCTACGCGTGCTGCACGTTCATTGAATCCCGCCAAAATGTGTATAGATTTCAACCACACGACCAAACGCTCGTCCATGTGCATGCGTGTAAGATGCACGAGGGCATTAGATGTTATACTACGTTACACATTCTTCTTTATGACATGGCATATCCAAATATGGTCATATTACTAGCCTATGTTATTGTAATGATAAATAATTCAATAAAGTAGTAGAAGCTGTTTTCTATGAATTCGTTGTCAGTTTTCCCATATATCATGATACGTGACGTAATGACATCATACATGTACTATTTTCTCCAATACGCTAAAATACCAATCGATTACATCCTGCGATAATCATATATTATGTCAGATACGGGCTGCCATACTTTCAGCGCTGATGAACAGCGTAAGCAAAATGACATCAGATTTATTAACCAAAGAAATGGACCAAAAATAAATTAAATGAATAAATGAAAGCAAATACATTTTATTCAGACCACAGGTGCCTGTCACAAATATTATTGGGAATCCTCGTAATAGTGTATATATACATATAAATACTATTACGAGGGTTCCCTATAATATTTGTGACAGGCACCTGTGGTCTG
Organism: Lepetodrilus ovalis; assembly: GCA_032361185.1. Classification (NCBI taxonomy): domain Eukaryota; kingdom Metazoa; phylum Mollusca; class Gastropoda; order Lepetellida; family Lepetodrilidae; genus Lepetodrilus; species Lepetodrilus ovalis. Next base: position 3,540 of record JAUTBQ010173857.1, read on the forward strand.
AATAAAATGAGGAGCGGGGAGTAAGTGCCTTTTTCTGTTGAATTATTAAACTAATACTGTATGCAAGATTGTTTTTCACATGCTAGAACAATTTCTATTTTTTACGCCTGTCGTCTTATTATATCTGTGAAAGAATGATTAGTCATAATGAGCACAAACGTCAAAACAAGGAACTAGACCTATAGTCTAATACTATAGTTGGCCATTTGTGGGCTTATCGGTATTTTCAGATGAGAAAGGATGCTCACGATTAGAAGCACAATACACGTGCAGAACATTCGCTTTTATTTATAAGAACAAAATCTTATCCGAGAAACATAATCGCATGCATATTGTGTCTAATGAAGGTATACGCACCAAGGTGTAAATTGACCAAATAATATACTGCGGATTTTAATTTTCGGGAATAACCGCAACATCGTTTTTCGGGAATGTGTTGTACTTCTAAATTGTGTAGACGTTATTACTACCGTACCTTGACATATGCAGCAAAATTATCATTGACCAACACAGCAATAATTAGTTGAAATAAATAGGTTTTTCACCATGTTATGTTGGCATTAATATACCTTACTATAGTATACTAAATCGTTATAAACTGGGATTATAATGCTGTATGAATATGTAGTAGGCCTAAATGAGTAAATGGATCTTTCCCCAGTCAGAAATCATCAGTATTGAGTTTACCGAAATTATCCCGGCAATACGAACACTCCAAATTGTCCTTTTTATCTGTGGACCCCCTGTTACTCATGCTCTCCATATTGTTAATGGATGAGCATGCCTTTCTAATTATGAATGGAATACATTCATAAATATAGCCATCAGTCGTGACCATCGGAGGGAAAAAACGTGATAACAGTGTATAGACTGACATTTTCACAGTTTTTGTCCGTCACGAGTTAAATCAATAACACAATATATATGTACATTCATTCTTTGGCACGACCATCAATAGAGTGTTGCTTCCACTCTCGATAAAGTGGTGACTCAGACAGAGGACAAAAAGTAAAGAGCTACCAAATCTTCATATGAAAATAAATAAATCTACTGTCAATCAACACTGTAAATTGTGTAATACATTTCAGTTGGAAATATTATTGCGCAGCGCTTGGAAGCTAATAAAAACCTAATTGGTAATTTCAGACTACTAGTATTAAATTAATGTAATCTCCAACGATTTATTATGTAATTTATTTATAAGGTTTGACTGTCATTTTGTTTACGTTCATCGAGGTATGGACGTAAAAACCGATGTGCAAACTTTTGTATGAACCGCTTCGCGGATTCATACAGTTTGCACATCAGTTTTTACTTTTCATATCTCGATGAACGTAAACAAAATACGGTTCATACAGTTTGCACATCGGTTTTTACGTTCATACCTCGATGAACGTAAACAAAATGACAGTCGATCCTTAATTGTTATCCAAAAATATATATGTGAAATCCTTGCTTACAAAACAAGAGTTATTTATAAGTTTAGAGTTTATTCTATGTAGTTAATAATAAACTAGGTGCTAATTTTAAATTCCACGTCCTTGTATAGATTACTGGCAAACAAGACTTGCAGCGATTGTTGTTGATTCATAAATATCCTATCAGTTATATTGCTTTTGTATTGTGATTCAACAGTGATGTGATAGTAATGACAATTTTCTCTCCGGTTGCCTTGAAGCTTCTGATGAGATGGTCAAGTCTGATGAGTATGATGAAGTAATAATGAAGTTGAATGAGAAATATGAGAAGAATAACGAATGTAATCTTCATTTGAAAGATGAAATACACTGTGAGAAAATAAGACAATAAATTGGTCTACGACAGTGACATCAGTACTAAAGGTATGGCCGTTCAGTCACTTAAACGTTTGGAAACAGAAGAAGGAAAGGAAGAAGAAGAAGAAAAAAGACGACACATCTTTATTCAACGTTGGATATGTGGTTTAAATACAACAACCAAAAACCCTGACAAGTATGAATGATATAATTACGCCGACACGTGCGATGACATGCTCTCCTGGGAACGAGAGGAACTATCAACGGTCATTTCGATCGCTATCGCTAAATAAAGAAGTACAGAGTCTATCAGTGAAAGAATGCGTACATTACCAAGTTATGATATTTTGAATGTCTTGATTCGATAATAGGCTACTTAGTAAAACTGATAAATCTAATCGGTGGTATTATATAATCCGATATTGAATCGCTGCTGCAGGCAACAGGAGATGCCCTAAACAGCAGTGTATGTGTGTAATTCAGCAGGGAGAGGGTTAATTTATAGTTAAATGCAATCACGGTTTGTTGACATATTTCATGGTCAAATGTATTTTACCTGAACCCATGCACATTTGATTTTCCTACACAAGTATATTGGCAACAAGCTACAATTTCCGCATGTCCCACTGGTTTACAATAATTTCGTATTAATTATTTTTGTTTTAAAATCTTTTACAAAACGGGTCCATATTTATAGCACTACTTTCTGACATTCTAGACTCTTCCATCAAGCTCTTTGGTTGGGTGAATTTGGTTGTGATGATATATGTATGTAACAATTGATACATGAACGTAGCAGGAAATGTCGGAATACCGTACCTTGTGCTCAATCCATTTCCCGGAGAATACAAACTACACTATGCACGTAGGTAAAGATGTTAACTTACAGACGTTTTTAGAAATTGCTTAGAAATACGAAACCATTTAAGTTCTACAGATTTAGCTACAAGTTGCAATACTATCCAACAATTCATTTTGTGTGTGCGTTTGTAGGCGCTTCCCTTTCTCCTTGTTGTGATATATAATACAACAGTGCTGTTAGGGCCTCAGTATTCAGTTGCCTGTATAAATGTATAAAGTATTTGGCAATACTGAACGACAATGGCCTTTGTATCTGGATGATGCCTACGGTTACCAGGCCATCCTATCTATCGGCAATATAAACGCATAATCGATAAGAATCACCTGCGTATTTCTCGGAAAAGCGGTATAGAAGCAGGAAATATAGACGTACACGCATACACTAGATCATAGATTATAATCTACTATAGATATACTTTAGCTTTAATCTGAAACATGGATAGGACGGTCATACTAGTAACTAGAAACAACTTGTGAGCTATGTAATGAACTTTCATTGCCGTATTTCCAGAAGATGAAAATACCTTTGCATATATTTTAGACATAATTATTAGTAATGCACAGTACTTTCCATTGCTACACAATACGCTGATCGTACAGTCCACTGTATTACTGTTTCTCAGCTTACATAACACAAGAGAACCATTAATTTATTTACAATTTATATTTGTGACATATTCTGTTGTGCACTAAATTTATATATTTTGGAATATAAATAGACAGCGACTCAGTATCTTCAATCATGTCATTACTTTTCTCTTCTTTACTCGGAGATGATTGATATTTTACGTCCGCTTCTACCATATTTGCATACACATCACAGTGCGTAATAAACGCAAACTCCATGCGTATGTGATATTTATCATCAATTTTATATCGCTAAAATCCCTTTCGTCGATTCACACTGTGGGAATTTGGTCTAGTAGATGTTCCAAAGAAAAGATAATTTTGATAATGTCTGTGAGTGTTGGGGAAGAAGTACATCAGTAAATAACAACTTTTAGGTGGACAAGTCAAACGTAAGTAGTCTCAGATAGAAATTCGTAGTGAACCATCTGTGATAGTATGCTTTTAAGATAGATGGTAACCGTTTATCAAGTGGTCCAATGATGTTCATGTATATGCTACATTACCTGTATTATGATCTGTATTTATCTTGATGCAACAATGAGGATACTTCACAGGATAGAGATAAAAGCTCAAGGAGCAGCGGACTTCTGACATCTGTGGGCAGAGCTTCAATGCTTCCTTTTCTGCTTACCAGTTAAAATGTATATACATAGTTAGTGATGCAGTTAACATTATATCAATAGTGAATGAGTTAACCCTCTCCCTGCTGCAGGCAACCGGATATGCCCTAGAGAACAGTGTCTGTGCCTAATCCAGCAGGGAGGGTTAATATTAAAACATATATATACATAAACAGTGATGTCGATTATAGATTTGTTAATTTAAAACAAAATTAAATTATTCTTAAAAAGTTAATACATATTTTTTGGATTTTTGTTGTTGTATTGGAACCGTTTAGTTATCTCTACTATTACGTATCTAGAACAAGCCAGTTTGGCTGCAAACACTGAAACAGCAAGAAGTCGTTTATAGATTTAGGTGGAATGTAAACTTACTGGAATACTCTATACTTACTGATCTTGGCCTGAACCTGTTGGATTTAGTAGATCTGTGGTGCATATGGAATGTAATGCAATTCATTAGAATTCACATACATTTATTGAATACTTGTCTAATACAATCATTTTAATAGTTTGATAAGAAACATTCTAATCATAAAACAATTTGCTCATTATGACTTTAATTTACAGGCTAATAGCAAACTAAAAACTAAATATTAAGAATGCCATGAGATAAACACACCTTGTTCTTCACTTTCTGGTAATAAATCAGAATCCTGTGGGAAAAGATAAGTTATATCTATAGTTTACATATAAAATAACAAAGCATGTACATCTGTATACTAATCAAAAAAAGAAACGCAAGGCTAGATGACTGTTTGGTATGTTTATGATATTCCATTGGACATAGAAATAGCATTAGATAACTGACAATACTGAAATTTGGCTACGATATCCACATTCAAGTTGGCAATGGCAAGAACAAAGTAAAACAGTCGTAAGTCATTGCACACAATGTCAAGGACACTTCAAATCAGTATCGCAGTAATTTAGACGAAGCTGCTTCCTCTCAATAATATGGTACTATCCCTACATTGCCCAGGGCCATGACCAGTAGTGTTATAAGGACACTGGAGGCAGTGGACATGTGTTTTAGAGGATGATGTCCAGTATGTACCTGATAGCCTTCGCCGTACACAGAATTTACAATCTGTCGTACATGGATCTGCTGCTCCGTGAACATGCACTGCATCGAAGACGAAAACTCCCGCATGTGATGCTCAAGTTTTTCATGAAAGAATCTCTCTGCAATAAGGTACAATGGATCCATTCAAATCAGCAATGTTTCATTTCACATCACAATTTTGAATATTACATCAAGAATATTTAACTACAGTGAACCACCATCCGCACCTCCAGTTTCAGACTTAAAACGTAAAGTTTGGTTACGATCGGATACTGGTCAGGGGAATCTGACTATCGGGGTTCCACTGAAAATATTTATGTATTGTAATTTTTAAATATCAACATTGTATAATTTTAATGGGTATATTTTCTTATAAAATGTTATATTGTTTTTACATCTTTTGTCAATAAGATGCAGCAGGTGTTATGAATGAACTGATATTAGCAGAGTCCGTGTTGCATATATACAACACACGCACGAACACACGCACCGACGCATGCATGCACGCACGCACGCGCGAGCACGCGCGCGCGCGCACACACACACACACACACACACACATTAACCAAGACGATAAATACTTCATTATATCACCAAGATGATAAATTAAAATACTATTAAATTACCAAAATGAAACAGAAGATCATCGACTTCATCCACCCCTTGCATGCTGTCGTCTTCATTATAGCACCAATGCTTGGACATTTGGTCCTGGGAGTTTTCTTGACTACTAGTGCCACATGACACTGGAAGAACCCAAGACTTGTCCGATTCTTCTTCCAGGGGACAACTGCTGTCATAACTGGAATAACCGGTGTCATTTTCTGGTTCCTCTTCACATTTTGAAATCTCCATATCAGGGATCTCATGTTGATCTAGGACTTGTGACATTTTAAAGCATTATTCTGTTTAAAGTGAAAAGGAAAATATAAGTGTCAAAGATAGTCAAACTATATTAGATATTATAAAACATATATAGCTAGGCATGCACGAATAGCAAAACCATCAGTGTTCGAATTAAAGCGGGTCCTGTTTGTCATTTGAAAATCTATGGGAACCCCATCCTCTGCCCACAGGGTTATCAGCTTGAAATATATTATACTGAATAGTACGAGCTATCGGGAGAGCGTGTGGGACCCCCTGCAGATTACAGATTTGACCAACCTCACATTAGGCCAATCTTTTCCCCCGTAATTTCTAACACTGAACATATTTTGGCATACAAGCTTTACTAGTCTGTACAACAATAGCACACAGGGAAGCATTACACTTTTTAAAGTGAGACTGATCCTTTGTAAATGGAAGTTTGTTCTTCTCTTTCATAGAAGAAACATAGGTTATATAATGTGAATCAATGAAATAATGAAACATGTTTGTTATTGTTGCACATAAATAATTAGGCAAATCATATTTATTATATGTTAGCAAATTTGGTCGATTTATTATAGTTGTTATAATATTACTAGATGCCATTTCTGAGTGGGACGTGGAGGTTTTCTTATTAATGATATACAAACTACTAAATGATAGAATTAATAATAATTCAGCCAACACTCCAATATTTTGTCTTAAGATCACAGATCGTTGCTATATTCTGGTTCAATTATTCTTCTAGTTTCAATATTAATATGGACAGGACACTGCTAATGAAGGACATACATTACAAGGTATTGATATTTTAATACCAGTAACTTAATTTACTGACATTTGCATATAAATTAAATAAACTAACAGTTTGCAAAAATAACTGTTATGAAGTAAGCGTTGCATTTCACATACAAACAAACAAGAATTTAAAGGCATATAAGCCTACTATGATGGTTGACCTGGATAATTGTCCAACGAATTTCTGTCTGAGACTACTTGTTTCATTTGTCCAACAAGTTATTTACAAATGCACCTATACAGTGTAATGGCTGTAATAACTTGGCATCCATGATTCTGTTGATCATTCATCCCCTTTTTTTTTAGTTCAATTAACTTGACAACATTTTATATCTTGAACGATTGCCAAGGTAGTAGATCTTTACTTTTATAATATATCAGCCAACCGTAAAGGTTATATGATAAAATAGCTGAAAGTGTGAATATAATAATACTGTATCCCCTTTCAACATGATTTCGCTTCTGACAAACAAGGAGGAGTCCAGACAACCAAGATAAAATATGTTGTGATAACTAGATACACTAAACTATATTGGGTGGAAACTTCAAAATAGACCTAGTGTATGACTATGTCTATATGTCGAAATTAACCTTTGTAAACACCGACAAAAAGAATCGACTGTCAACATTTCTGCAAGCCAACCGGAAGTATATTCATTGCGCATGCGTATTAAAGAAAGTTAGAGGGCGCTAATCTTTGATCGTCTGTCGCAGCGAGGTGCTCGTTTCTTTGAAAGAAAATGTTAATAGTTCTAGTTTTATGTTTCAAATTTATAATATACCATAAATATAATAGATCCAGTTGTCCCCAAACAAAGTATATATGTCCATAGGTTATGTTTATCTAATTTATTTGTTTTGATATTTATCGACCGGAAGTACGATTGCTAGATCGTGTTTTTGTAGTGGGCGTGAAACAAGATCTAAACCCAACAATCTTTCCAGAAGATTTGTTGTATAACATTGCAGCTGATTACTAACCTATGAGGATCTAATGCTATCTAAGCAAGTACAGTTTGCTGTGGTATTCAATTTCATGTTCACAGTGTTATCCTGGTGAAAAGATTTTAACGTTAACAACCTGCAACAGTGCGTGAGGCAGTTCCGGATCACGGGTTATTCCGAATCACGGTCTCACTCGTAATAATGAAGACAAAGTGTCTCCTGTTATTTCTAGACTCAATATGTGACAGGGTAGAAATAAAAGCGGACAATTCGTCTGCATTATTGTGAGTGTGCGAGACCTTGATCCGGAATACCCGTGATCCGGAACTGCCTTACACACTGTATTATGACGTTGCAGCATTATGCTCAGGGCCGTAGCTAGCCATGGGGCAGGGGTGGCAGCTGCCCCCCT
>JAUTBQ010173868.1:0-11513 GCA_032361185.1 Lepetodrilus ovalis
CAGGTACTCGTGTTGGCTCCTTTACTATACTGTCTGGCTCCTCAGGTACTCGTGTTGGCTCCTTTACTATACTGTCTGGCTCCTCAGGTACTCGTGTTGGCTCCTTTACTATACTGTCTAGCTATCTGTAATATACTTAGACTAACTGTACAGTTATCTGTAATTTACTTAGTCGAACTGTAGAGTTATCTTTAATACACCATATACAGTAGTTAGTTATCTTTAATACACTGTAAATAGCAGCTTTGATGCACCTTAGAATTTAGAATGTCTTTGATATACGGTAGAGCATCTTTTGTACACTGTATAGCATGTTTAATACACCTTAGAGTTATCTTTAATACACTTTATAGAGCATCTTTAATACACTTTATAGAGCATCTTTAATACACTTTATAGAGCATCTTTAATACACTTTATAGAGCATATTTAATATATGGTAAAGCATCTTTAGTACACTGTATAGTTATCTTTAATACACTACGGTATATAGTTATCATTAATACACTGTATATCAGATTTGATACACCTTAATGGTATCTTTAATACACTTTAGAACATATTTGACATATGGTAGGGCATCTTTAATACACTGTATAGCATCTTTACTACATGGTAGAGCATATTTAGTACCCTGAATTGCTTCTTTTTACATGTAGAGTTATATTTAAAGTACTGTAGTATTTGCAGTACTCTAGCATGTTTTTAAGCTACGGTATGGAGCATGGTTAATTCATGGTATTGTAGAGCAGCTATATTGCTTCTGAACATCTTCAATGTTCATTGTAGTGCATCTTTAATACACTTTTTAACATTTTTAATACATGATATAGCATCTCTGATACACCATAGAGTGTCTTCAATAACTCACTTTTAATTTTTTTTACATTAATATACAAGTATATTTACATAATACACAAATCTGCACATTAAGATGGAAAAACTAGACTTTGTATTTCTATGTGAAATGGGATTTAATGGGATTTTCTATCATGAGATTGATCTGTAAATGTATAAAATTGTGACGTATACTATCAGTATCATTTCAGATTAATTTGTACACTAATAATAATTATTAATAATAACAGTAGTAGTAGTAGTAATAATAATAATAATAATAATAATAATAGTAATAATAATAACAATAAGAATAGCTATGATTATAGTAATAATAAATTTAATAATAATAGCAAAAATAATATTTAAATATTATTAATAATAATAGATGATGATGAAGTACGACCTGCTAACATGTCTCTTCTATCACTGTAATAGTACTGCTTGTAGAATCATGTGCCATGGTAGCGTATAAAGGGCCTGAACTTTATGTCTTTGCAGGGCGGGCTAATACTACACCAGTACCCAGTATCTCCCCATCAAACCCCCCCGCCCCCAACCGTGACACCTCCTATGACCCCCGAGTTCCGCTCTCCAAGGCGAAGGTATGAAAACACAAACATACCGTATTTAAACCAGTTGCATTACTTTTGAATCATTCGGACCCAGAGCTCTATGTTAACCCTCTCCCTGCTGGATTAGACACAGATACTGCTTTTTAGGACATCTCCGGTTGCCTCTAGCATGAAGAGGGTTAAACCAGCCCTAGAATTTGAAGTGGGGAGAAATTATTAAATAAATTTGAACACTTTCCAAACTGGTCGCTGGTGCTGCTGGTTTATCTGGACACTAGGTGGCGCTTTGTGTCAGGATATACGTACGTACGTTAGTAAATGGTTCGCACGCTGCTTCTAGACATTCTCTTAACAGCTCTGTAGAACCTGGATGCATGCAGTCTATATCTATTACAGGCATGACAATGATCCATGGATCCGCGGAAATCCACTGATTTATTTGTCCATGATTATTTCAGGCGCAAGCTTTTCTTAAGTTGATATAACTTGTACCCAATCCTTCTCTATTGTAAATAGAAAATAAATAATAATAAAACATTTTTTAAAGTATTGTCTTTGTAGATTTCATGTAATTTCCTTTTTACTGACAATGTTATATTATTATTTGTATATATATAAAATTTTACATAATTATATTAATTTTATTTTTGGTGGTATGCAGCAGCCGACAGGAGATCTTCCCGCCAATTAGAGCGTCGCACACGCCACTGGAGCCGACTATCGGGTTCCAGGTGGACCGTGTCAAACATTCGGAACCGGGGGAGGGAAAGGTCCGTCTGTCCGCGTACTACAAGTCTACGGGGAAGGTCAGTGTCAAGGTCACGTAGGCGAGTCATATAAGACGCTCCTACTGGCCTTGGGCAGAGGGGTTACGTTACCCCTTTAGCTCAGTCGGTAGAGCGTTGGATTCATTATCTAGCAACTCATGTTCGACTCCCAAGAACAATTTTCAATTTTTAAAAATCATAATTTGTAGCTGTCTTGATGATAGACAAATTTAAGGTTTCTGTAATAATTATTTAAAAAGAAATTAGACATAATATGATTCCAAAGGCATTTAATTTTATTTTACTATTATGTTATTCATAGCAAATAACTAATAATTTGTTCAGTTTGTTTCTTGGTTTATTTTAATTCTGGAATCATTTTCTATTTATTTTTTTATCTGAATTTTATAGCAGATATAGATTAATATTAATCCCACTTTAGCATTCATGCTGCTAAATAAAATAAAATAATTTTAATTGTAATCAATATTTTATAACAAGAAAGTAATATGTTTTCATTTTGTGTTATTATGTTCTTGTTGTGCAAAGGGGAAATAATCGGCGGATCCGTAAACCAGGGAATCGAATAACCTTGACCTTACTATGTTCTTGTTGTGCCACAGGTTGTGCAATCTGCCACCAGTCCCGTCACATGCAGCACTACAGCAGTCCGCTCTAACTTCAAACATGGCTACCACGTCTTTGGTCAGCAAGAAGCTAGTTTCCACGACGTCGCCTTCCAAGGCGACATGATTCTCATCGCCCGCTTTTACCTCCGCAAGAAGCTCCACGGACCCGTCGATGACCTGTTCTTGGAACCTCACTCTCAGGAGGCGTCACTCTACGATGAGGAGTCACTCATTGCCTGGACCGCGGTGCCACTGGTGGTGTCACAGCTCTCAGGTGGGTAAATATGGAAGTCTAGACATTGAGATACATGTATATCAAAACGGTTTGTTTTAAGCACATTAGGGTAGTTTTATTTTATTTTGGGGTGCTATATTAATTGTAATTATTGTTATTTATATTATTATTATCATTATTATTATTATCACTATTTTTACTATTTATCCAATAATAATAATTAGTAGTGGGAGTAGTAGCAGTATTAGTAATAGTAGTAGTAGTAGTAGTAGTAGTAGTAGTAGTAGTCTGTAAAGTGGCAATACAATTATCATCCTTGGTCTGTCAGTACCAGCCGGTGCTCGCAGGTTTACGGATGTTGCCCTAAACTGATAAGTCATGATATTAGTGAAAGATTATTGAAAACGACTCTAAACCCCATTACAACAGTAGTAGTAGTAGTCGTAGTCATAGTAGTAATAATAGTAGTATTAGTAAACTATATTACTATTAGAATTAGGGCATTTATACAATCGATTTTATTTATGCCATGAACATAAAATGGTAGCATAAAATGGTAAGCAGTAGCCTATCATGGAATTTCGTGCTTAAATGTAAGTAAATAGACTAGAGTACACATAAACTAATCCAAGTCTTCCTGGATTCAGATCTGACGTCCCGTGAGCGCCGCGAGTTCAACCCCGCCCACATGCGGATCAACAATGGCACACACATTCTGAAGTTGTACACGCCCCCTGTCCCGGAGGCATCACGCCTCCCACTGGAAGACTTCCACATCCGAGACTACCGCAGATACGGCAAGGCCACACTCAGGCTACACATATTCCACGGAAACCCGCGTCCGGGGTCGCTGACCCCTAGCGACCTCTCTGACGACCAGGAGGACAATCTGCCAGAGGTCAGACTTGCTGGTGTCTGAGAGGAGTGTCTTGAGAGGAGTGTCTGAGGATGGTGGCTTAGATGTGTGTCTGATACGTCTGTCTGAAATTAGTGTCTGATATGGCTGTCTGAGATGAGTGTATGATACCGCTGTCTGAGATGAGTGTGAGACTGGTATCTGAGATGGGTGTCTGATACGGGTGTCTGAGATGAGTGTGAGACTGGTATCTGAGATGGGTGTCTGAGATGAATGTCTGAGATGAGTGTCTGATACGAATGTCTGAGACAGATGTCTGAGTTGAGTGTGAGACAGGTGTCCAAGTTGAGTGTCTGAGATGGATGTCTGAGATGAGCGTCTGAGAAGGGTGTCTGAGATGAATGTCTGAGGATGGTGTCTGAGATAAGTGTCTGAGGTGGGTGTCTGAAACTAAAGAGAGGACTGTCTGAGATAAGAGATGGTTGAGATGAGTGTTTGAAACAAGTGAGATTAGTGTCTGAGTCAAGATATGTTGTGTATCGGTGAAATATTCTCGCAGTGTTGTAAAGCATTAATAATCAATCAAATCTGCAAATCATACGTTTTAAGCCGTCATTATTTTCACTGATATAAATAGGCTTGTGAGATAGTAAAGCATGATGAAATTACATGTAAATAACATAATAATAACAACACCGACAATATTAGTAATTTTAAGTATCTTCCAAATCTCCCTCCAGTTTTCCTGGCTGCCATTTGAGAGGAAGAATCCACCTTCTGAGCCGTTCCTGGCTGGTGATGGATTTGACATCTACATTGACGGCTGTCGATTCATGCCCGATTCCGTCACCTTCTCAAAGGTCAGTTTAGCTCATTTAGGTATCTAATATTGCATGTAATGTATCTAATAAGCTCCTACTAATTAGTGTTATACAGCTGTAGATTCAGAAATTACTGAAAGCCCAAATTTTTCCGAACAGTGATTCAAGACGCACATACTATATCAAATTAATGCAATTGAACAATTTTTTACTCGTTTTTAAAAGAACATCATAAGTTCAGGTTTATCATATTAAACTGCAATGCTACATCCAGAATTGGACTCGCTACATGATTTGTATTATACAAGCAGAATATGATTTGGCAGAAATTCTGCAGAATGTTATTGCAACTGCAAATTTATTAGGTGTATCCATCCATTAGTAATGTACAATACACTAAACGTTGACGGAAATTGAAATACTGACTGATGACCTAGGATCTTACTCTAAATATATATTTTTCATGCCACAGTACCTTTATTGATTGTCAGTATGAGCTGGTGCTCGCAGGTTTACTGTAACATTCAGCGCTACAGACGTTGCAGGTTTCCGTCTGCCCTAACACGGACAAGTCATGATGTAAGTGAAAGAATGTTGAAAGCACCTCTAAACCCCAATTTATAGACTTGAGTAACATGTTTCTTGCCTGTGGTCAGATTGCAGGCCGCGTTCTTGACCGACGCTACGAAGTCCATGGAGCAGACATATCTACGAACGTCAAGTTGGACAGCGACAGCTACAACCCCATCTACGAACACAAGGAGGAATACCGCCTGCCTACTGCCGCGCCGTCGTCCACGCTGCTGGTCAAGGTACGTCGTCCACGCTGGACCTAGTATCATATCTCTAGTAGAAAACATTGTCGATCGGGATGCACATTCAAAGTACAGTTATCATCACTGGTCTGTTTGTACCAGTTATTTACTTATGGGTGTTATCGCTACACAAATTGTTTTCACATGTTTTTTTAGTTCCAACCAATTATTTATTGATCTTGTGTCACTGCTTCAGATCTACACCATGGACAAGTTCTACAAGAAGCTGACTGTGGTTGGATATGCAACTCTGAACATCTTTGTGGAATCTGGATCTGAAAGACAGCCGGCCATTGACAGACAAGGTCTTCAGGTAGGATAACTCTTACAGGAAAGAAAACAGGCCCCAGGGTTACGAAACCTTTCTGAGTACGATTTCATGCTCAACTCAAAGGTTTGTTCACAGATCCTCGTATTAAATCTGAGCTTGAGCATGAAATTGTACTCAAAAAGTTTCATAATCTCGGGGCCAGGTAGGATAACTCTTACAGGGGAGAAAACTCTCACAAAGAAGGAAACAGGTAGGATAACTTCTACAAATAAAAAAACAGGTAGGATAACTTCTACAAATAAGAAAACAGGTAGGATAACTCTCACAAAGAAGGAAACAGGTAGGATAACTTTTACAAATAAGAAAACAGGTAGGATAACTTCTACAAATAAGAAAACAGGTAGGATAACTTCTACAAATAAGAAAACAGGTAGGATAAATTTTACAAATAAGAAAACAGGTAGGATAACTTCTACAAATAAGAAAATAGGAAGGATAACTTCTACAAATAAGAAAACAGGTAGGATAAATTTTATAAATACGAAAACAGGTAGGATAACTCTTAGAATGAGGAAGACAGATTTTGATATTATGAAACCTTTATGAGTATGGGTTCATGTTCACAAAGCCTGAATATGAAATAGTAATCAAATAGTTTCATAATCTTAGGGCCTGTAAGGTAAGATAACTCTTACCAAGAAGTAGGACACCATTCCTTGACTCACCAACTCCATACACATATCCATGCATTTGAACAATTTGAAGAAAGCGTTTCCACGGCATCTGTTTGTCTGTATTCCAGATCTCGCTGAACACTGGCGCCCACCAGCTGCGGGTTTATTCCCAGGGTCCTAACGGCGTGGATCCGTTCTCGGAGAACTGTCTGCGGAACGCCAACACTCGGACTGTCCCCTGCTGCTCCGTGCTGGTCCGGATCTACAAGGTGCCCAAAGGACCACAGGGAAAACCTTTGCAGGTTAGTCTTTTGTAAATTGCCAGGAAAGTTTCCCAAGCAAGAGTTGTTGACCGGGCACTGTTGTCATTGGTTTTGGAAAGAAATAGCCTTTTGAAAAAATGGTTCCTCAGGTTTTCAAACAAGCAAATAACTTTAATCATTTAAATCTGTTATTGTTGGGTAATAAAACTGGATATGAAGTTGGACTTTTTTTATTCTAATATTCTAAACTCATTAAATGTGTGTTATTATTTCCCTAATAATGCGAACAGGAGAAAACATTTATACAATTATATATATTTGAAAATGTTTAGGGTTGTGATTTTTCTTCTTTTTATTTCAGCAACTATTAGAGTGTCCAATTAAGTGTTTGAACTATTAGAGGGTTTGAATTATTAGGGTAATTACGGTAATACGTTAAGTGCTCTTGTTCTTATTCCAATCCATGTATTTCCAGTGCAGCAAAGTTCCGCAAGCCGACTGGCTACGTCTGGGACTGTGGCAGCCTCGGCCCCGCTACACCGACCGCATCTACTACTCCATGAAGTGTCTGCCCATGAGGGGCGAGAGCAAGCTGTTCCACAGCATGATGAGACGCTCGCCCATCAGTGTCCGCGAGGCCGTGTCCAGACACACCTCCGCCAAGGAAAGCTTCCTCCGCAGCGACAAAAACATGGAGCAGTTCATCCGGGTGAGTTGGCAGGGGGAGTGGGTAGGAGCAGTTCAGGGTGAGTCGACGGGAGGAGTGGGTTGTAGCAGTTAATCTGGGTGAGTCGGGGTGGGGGGGGGGTGGTATACAGGTAATTTGGCGTAATGACTACACACTGCAAACTACATTCATTTGTGATACTTATCAGGAATTTTGTTATCTCTAAAATCCCTTTCGTCGATACACATTGGGGGGGATTCAATCTAGCAGTTTTTATCTGAATATCCCTACTTATTCAGTGTTGGATGAAGAAATTCACAATCGCTAGTGTGACATTGATATTATGACATTCTTTCCTCCAAATTAGATATTTTCGGAAAATGTTAATTGTGAAGGAACTCATATCATGAAATCAGTATATCACACTAGACCGTGTTAATCACTATGTAACTTAATGTGTTTGCTGGGTTAGCTCACGAGTCCAATGTTTTGATACAGAACCAGCTGACAAAGTCTGCTGACGTCATTCCGTTGGAACAAGATCTGAACTACATCAGCGAATACAACCCCAAGCATGGCGTCAAGGTTTGATATCTGCCTCAAAGTTAACTCTTTATTCCACAAACCATAACATATTGCCTTAAATATACATGAGCCAGACATGAGCATTCTAAACAAATAGGGACATATGAAGGTTAATATTTCTGGGAATCGTTTGACTAATCCCTCGTAATTACTATGAAACCATAAGCACATTCCTATACATGGCGATCAGGCGCTTACGAGCGTGCTTTGATCTCATAGTGGATAAGATAGCTTTGAGAAACAATACACTGGTTAAATTGAAAACCATTCCTTGAAACATTTTGGAAGGGTGCTGTTTAGTTATGTTTGGTATGGATTAAAAGTTTGTATGTTTTCTTCTAGATATCTCTGGACAGTGCTGTCAACGTGCCGTGGTCCAACTTTACTCATTGCCACATGTGTCTGAACCCTCCCGGAGCATTCTACCTGGTACACAAACATTATTTCTAATTTAATTTAATTTAAATTTTTTTGTTTAAAGAACTTTAAAGGCATATCACAGATATTTATGGTTGTTTTGGACTAGTTCTTATATAGCTACAACTGCAAAGTACATTCACTTGACATCCATAATATGATGTTTCTATTTCAGGGAACACCTCATGCCACATATGATAAATTGACCTTCACCGAACACCTTGACCTTCGAAGTACAA
The DNA here is from genome assembly GCA_032361185.1 of Lepetodrilus ovalis. Classification (NCBI taxonomy): domain Eukaryota; kingdom Metazoa; phylum Mollusca; class Gastropoda; order Lepetellida; family Lepetodrilidae; genus Lepetodrilus; species Lepetodrilus ovalis. The sequence continues at coordinate 8,652 of JAUTBQ010173868.1, forward strand.
ACACCTCACCTGCCTGGCAAGATGGCTTCAAGGTCAGTTGGGGAACCTTGTAAATATTGCAAAACTGTTACAGTATGCACACGCAAATTATTCAGAAATGATAAAATTGTCTTATAGTTACAGTGATAAAATTACACACATTTGCAGCAAAAAAATATGAAATTTAAAAAACTGAGAACAAAATATTTTATGGAAATATATTCACTTAGGTAATGGAAAATATACTAGGACTTCAATTTCCATGTAGACTACATAACAATTCCACGCAATTCACACGTAAAGCACATTATTTAAATCTGCTCGAAATATAAGTATTTTACAGTAGAAGCCTAGCCTAATTTTTTAGATGTCAATATTTCAGAGAATATTTCAGAAAAAATACATACTATTTGGAATAATAGTATGTATTTACTCTGAAATAGTCTCTGAAACATTGACATCTAAAATATCCTGTGACGTCACGTGTCTGTTTGTGTCTCGCAGCACTTCCCGCGACGATCGTACCACCGCTTCCTGACGGCCATCATCCACCTGCAGGAGATCTTCGTGACCGTCTCCAGGGACAACTACAAGTACGGCCTTCTGGAACAGGTCAGTAGGTCATAAGGTCGTGACCCAGCAGTGAGGTTACTGTCATTCTCAAAGCTGATTGGTCGAATATATAGAACGGGACAAATATTTATTTTCGGAACTATCTACAAATAGGATGCTACACCAATTTCAGGAAACTCTCTTATCTACTAAGACTGGTAGCACTCTCTTAGTAGTGTATTAGCTATCGGCAAAGCGAGTACTACCACTCTCCTAGTGGATAGGAGAGCTTTGTGAAAGGATACCCTGTAATTGCAACTAACTCAATTTTGACAATTACTTTAATTTTTTAGAATATTTTCAATTTAAGAAATAGCCATTTTTTTTCAATATACATGTATTAATAGTGACAGTGTTGTTTTTGCTGTCTCATTTTTTCAAGGAACCTCAAAATCGAAAATATTTTTCTTATTGATTTGTTACTTATATTGTTGCTTAGGAAGTCAATATCTTGAATCACATGCTATTGTACTTTTCATAAATATTTTCATGGTGGAAGACGTATCATAGAACACATTGCAGCCATTGTTTTTGATCTCTGGGCCCATTATGTTCTTGGTCTCTGACGAGCTATTTATATCCACCAATAGGCATGGACTGCAGTACAGATGTTCAAGGACAAGTACGCGTACACCACGACGTTCCAGTTGCCGCTGTTTGCCGGGTCGCCGACGCCACAGATGTTGAAGCAGATGGCGCGCGAACCGTGCCGCGAATGGCTGGAGCGCAACCTCAGGAACAACAACGTGAGTCCAGGGCATTCTGGGTAACATGTACAGGGCATTCTGGGTAATCGTGAATTAAGTGTAGCATATGGAATTTAATGTGGTTAACCAGAGATGCCCTGAAGAGCAGTAGCTGTGCTTAATCCAGCATGAAGAGGGTTAATGGAGTTATTGATGACACATTGTTTACTGGGTATAATTCCTCGAAGCTCCGACAGCTCTGTCATAAGTTTCTGATTGCCATGTATATAAGAGATCGCTACCAGAGTGCTTATGGTCTCTTATTAGGTATGAGAGCTTCGAGAAATGATAACCAGTGTAACACCAGCAATATTTTGTAATATGGAATGTCAGATGACACAATGTCGATGAATTCCGAGTAATACAAAGAATTATGGGTAATGCAGGGAATGCTGGGTAGCAACGAATTCTACAGAGCAGATATTACATTCCTCTGCATCAAATATTTGTCATAGATAAATTTGGCTAAAACATCTGGCCCTGACATTCTGAAACCGTTTTTAGTATGATTTCACACTCATCTCAAAGTTTTCTTCACATTTCAATTTGAGCATGAGATCAAACTTTAAAAGTTTAGCAATCTCAATGGCCGGGTGTAAACTTCATCATTGTGTTAATCCTTCCACAGATCAAGATAATCGAAGGAGCATCCATCTTTATGAGAGTTGCCGATGGACGGCGAGAGGACGAGCTGATCACAGACATTCCCTCAAACAAACTGGTATGTCTGTATTAGGGCTGCCATCATATGCCTTTCATATGTAAAATGCCCCCAAATGTTCTGCTGTTCCAATATTTGACACGACTACAGCCAAACTGACTGTGGATGTACGGTGTTGCAGGTGGAGATCAACATGGACTACATCCCTAACGGTTTGAAGGAGCAGTACGCGCGTGAGAGGCCGGGACGACCTATGGCCACCCTGGTGCCTGCTGGGAAGAGCCCCGACCAGTTCATCGAGGGCCTCAGCACTAAGTTCAAGAGTGTAAGTATAGCGTACATCAGTCAGGCCATGGGATTATGGAACTTTATTGAGTATGATTTCAAGGTCAACTTGAAGCTTTGTTTGTCGTTGCCTATGGGTGAGATATTCCCACTGCGACATTAAGTCATTAAGCTCTTTACTTGAAGAGACCATGACATCAGTATCTATCCTTGTCACTGATCATTATACACGTGCTAGTCTCATAGCAGATACAAGAATTTCATGAGCGGGTCCCATGAGTCTTGTCACAATTCCAAGTAACAATTCTATCTAGATTGTAGGCTTGTGTGGTAATTAACCATGCGAATGAGGAGGCAAACCTTCAATAACATCTCAAGGATTTCGTTTACAAGATATTGTTTCCTCAAAGATCTCATTTCCACTATGAGAGACCATAGCGCTCTCGTAAGTGCCAGATCGCCATGTGTAAGAGATCGCTATGAGAGTGGTTATAGGTTCATAGGGGTACTGGCTAAAACGGCGACACGTCAAAACGGCGAATGGCTAAAACGGCGACAATTGGTCAAAACGGCGAATTC
>JAUTBQ010173879.1:0-11512 GCA_032361185.1 Lepetodrilus ovalis
GTTGCCATTGCTTCTAAGTTGTAAGCATTCCAAATCATTTCGCGTTTTAATACTTCATCTTTTTCGTTTGGAAATTTAGGAATAACTTTCAACCACTCGTTTACAAACTTATTTGAACCACTAATATTTATCTGTAACTCTTTTATTAATTGATTAATATGTTCAACCTCAGAATTAAAAGTAAAGCCTATAACAACTTGGAATGATTTCTCTTCATTAGGTTTTAACTTTACAGAAAACCGAGCATAAATTTCATCTAAATTTTTATTCTTTTGTGAGAAGACTTCCCCTTGAACGTTGCTATCAGTTATCTTTAGAAAGAGAGAAGGAGGAAAACCATTGTATTGTGACATTGCTTCTATATCGGATGGAAACAAAAAGGGATCATCAGCCTTGGCAATATTATTTGCAACTATTAAATTTTGTTCCGAATGTTTTTTTACCGAGCTACTATATTTTATTATTCTATCATCTGCTTCAATTTTTTGTTGCTTCATAGGAACATAGTTTGCTGTTATTGATTCATTATACACTAAATCAATTTCTTCCGTATTCTTATTTTTAATTGTTATTGTAATAACAAATGCAGACGTTCCATCATAAGGATTTGTAGATGGTTTTACTGAAAGATTTCTTACACACTCCACTCCATCTAATTGATATTTATATTCAGCATATCCACAACCAAATTTTCGTTTGCATTTTTTAGGGTTGGATGCAACTGATGTTGTTCCAATAAGTTTGTATTCTTTTTTCGGTTTCCCTAATATTTTTAATGTTGCTTTATTGCAACCGATATTAGAAAGTCCACCTAAATTTAGTCTAGCCCACTCACGCTCACCAGTAATAAGTTGATAGTTTCCACTTACATGAGTAAACAATGTTAAACGATAATTTCCCAATAAGAACCAAGGATCGGAAGGAAGCTTAACTTTTTCACCATTCGGCATTAGTGCAGAGTATGGTAATGTTCCGGTATATTCAAAAGTTGGTAAACCTTGAGCATCATTAAACCAAAAACCGATATTATTTTTTTGTGTAAAAGTGTAAGTCATAAATCCAAATATTGCCGATTAAAAATTTAGAATTAAATAATTTTAGAATCTAATTTTTAATCTTCTGTATCCTTGTATTTAACTCTTAATACTTCAAGTTCTTTTTTCAACTCCACAACTATTTCACAGCTTTTCATTTTATCATAAATATTATGAATTTCATTTTTGTCATTTTCCATATCGTAAAGTTCCCACAAATCCATATTGTAAAAATATATGAGTTTATACTTTTCAGTTCTTACTCCATAATGCTGTCTTACACTATGCCATCCGTGCGGATATTCATAGTAATGATAGTACATTGATTTTCGCCAATCATCATTTGGCTTTTCTTCAAAAATATTTTTTAACGATTCGCCTTGAATGTCCGAAGGAATTTCCACTCCAGCGTATTCTAAAAATGTTGGGGCATAATCAATATTCATTACAAATTTATTCAATTCGGAATTTGCTTTTATTTTCTTAGGATAGCGAATAAGAAGTGGAGTACGAAAAGACTCTTCATACATCCATCGCTTATCGTACCAACCATGCTCGCCAAGAAAGAAGCCTTGGTCGGAAGTATAAACTACAATTGTATTTTCTGTTAAATTATTTTCATCCAAGTAATTTAGAACTCGTCCAACACTTTCATCAACAGAAAGAATACAAGCTAAATAATCTTGCATATATCTTTTGTATTTCCATTCTAACAAATTCTTCCCAGAAAGATTTTGATCTTTGAACTCTTGATTTACTTTATCATAGTAAGAGTCCCAAGCAACCTTTTGCTTAGCCGTTAAATCATTGTAAGAATTTTCCCAGTATCCTTCTGATTTTTTTGCAAACTGTTTATTGCCTCCGCTCCCGGTTTCTTTCTCATAACTTCCTTTTTTTAATTTTAGATCAAACGCAATGTACATATCATCAATTTTCATATCTGCTTCGGCAGCAGGTATTCTATTTTTGTAATTATCATAAAATGTTTTAGGAATTGGAATGTCTATGCTATCAAACACTCCAAAGTATTTTGGGTTTGGCATCCAATTTCTGTGTGGAGCTTTATGGTGAAGTAGCATTGCAAATGGTTTATCTTTATCTCTTTTATCTAATTCATCAATTGCAAAATCTGTAATTAAATCAGTAGTGTAACCAATATATTTATTTGTATCACCATGTTCTCTAATACGTGGATTGTAATATTCACCTTGATCTAATAGCACTCTGTAATTATCAAAACCGGTTGGTTCAGTTTTTAAGTGCCACTTTCCAATTACTGATGTTTGGTAGCCAGCCTTTTGTAAAAGTTTTGGGAATGTTTGTTGACTTCCATCAAACTCATCTCTATTATCTCTAAGTTTGTTTTGCGAACTATATTTCCCCGTCAACATTGTAGCCCTACTTGGGCCACAAATTGAATTTGTTACATAACTATTTCTAAAAATCATTCCTTCATTTGCAATTCTATCAATGTTAGGTGTTTTTAATAATTCATCAGTATAAGCACTAATAGCTTTTTCTGCATGATCATCACTCATTATAAAAATAATGTTTGGCTGCTCTTGTTGTCCGCTTAAAAAAGTAGCAGAAAATAAAATAAACAAGATTGTAATTCTTACAATATATGTTCTTTGAGTTCTGTTATAAAAATTTGTCATTTTAACTCCAATAAAATTATTGGGTATTTATTTTTGTCGGATCAAATAATATCGGGTAAAATTTCCCTTCCATTTTTTCTCCGGTTTTTATTTTAGGAACTCCTTTAAGAACTTCATCATCCGAATTTGATTTTGCCCCATCTGCAAAAACATTAATTACAAATGCTCTTCTTGGTATATCCGATTTATTTTCATAAGAACCATGTACCATCAACTGATGATGAAATGTTCCATAACCTTTTGGCATTTCTATTGCAACTTTGTTTTCATACTCAACTTTTTGTTCGGCAGTAAGTAACTCTTCTAAACTTTCCATATTCCATGCTAAATTAACTACGTACAGTAAATTCCATTTATGACTTTTGGGAATATAATTTATACACCCATTTTCTTTTGTTGCATCATCCAAACCTACCCAACATGTTAAATGTTGTATAGGAGTAGTCCTTTTGTCCAATAGCTATAATCTTGATGCCAAGCAACCACACCACCATGATGTGCAGGTTTAAGAAATAATTGGTCGTGCCAAAACCTTACTGTTTTTGTACCTAATAATTGTGATGCTGCTACTACAAAACGCGGATTCCATAAAACATCATTAAAACCTTCCGTAATCCTCTAAATGTCCTAAAGAATGAAAAAGCTGTGTATTAGTATCTTCTGATTGGTTAGAATGAAATTCGTAAAAAAGATATTTCTTTGATAGAGCTGGTTTTGTAAGTTCTAATAATTCTGTTCTAAGTTTTTCAATTTGAGCAGCATTCAATATTTTTATATTTTCTAAATATCCATATTCATTAAAAAATTAAACTTGCTCTTCCGAAAGGACTATACTCCTCCCAAATTTCTTTAGCTGTTAACTTGGGAAATATATTACGAATCAATTTATGATACTCTGACAAATCTTTATTCATATATATATTTATCCTTGCAATTTACTCTGTTTAATTCCTTCTATAAGAGCTTTCTTTACTTACCTTACATATTTAATTGGTTTGCATAATGATTTAAGATTCTCAATTGGAGTTCTCGATGGTATTTCACATCCTGCACAAACCATTAACGGATTTCCTACTGCTCCATAAGTATTATTTACATTTTCAGAAATTGATTCCGGTGTTCCATTTTTCACGCCACTAACAGGATCAATATTTCCGGAAAGAACTACTTTATGTCCTAAAATTTCTCTTGCTTCTTTCATACTTACAAGATAATCAATATCTAGAATATCAAGACCTAAAGTAGAAATTCCAGGAAGGAGATGAGTTATATTTCCACAAATGTGTAACCGAACAAAACTACCCATTTGTTTAATTGCATCAATAAGTATTTTTTCTCTTGGTAAAATAAATGCTTCATAAAGTTCCGGGGAAATTTGACTTGCAATAGCGTCTCCAATTCCTATAGTATCAGCACCAGCTTCAACTTGAGCTTTTGCAAAATCAATTGCAGCATCTGTACATTTGTCCAACAACTCTTCAGTAAATTCGGGATCAAGCATTATATCAGTTAAAAACTTACTAATTCCGTACAAGTCGGCAGCTTCCGCAGCCGGACCTTCAACCCATCCCATAATTGAGTATTGACCAGCACATTTTTCTTTATACAATTTTATTGCTTTAATTCTATCAAACATTCTCTCATCACTATATGAATCTGGTTTTTTTAAACTTCCAAAATTTTTGTCTCTTAAAGGTAAAGTAACACATCTTGGTACTTCATTTTCGCGAAATTCAATTTCTGCACCAAACCCATGTGTTTCTCTGTACGGATCAGAAATTGCACTTAGCTGATCGAAACCAAAATCTTCTGCACATCGAATGTTAGCCTCAACTAAAACATTGTAGTCCGATGCAAACTTGCCATAATTTGAGTCAATATATTCGGCTGCAAACTGCATAACTATTGGAATGCGAGCTAAGTGATCAACAGCTTCCCCTTTTATAGTTTTTATATATCTTTCAAGACTATTCATTGTTATACCTATGTTTATTTACATTCATTAAACGATTAAGAAAAGGGAAATGATATTAAATTGTTTAATAAAATTTTAGTAATTTGAGTAAATAATTCTAATTTTCAAACTTCCAAATGCTAACAAATAAAGACAAAAAAGAAATACTTAAAAAAATTCTTGAGACGAAAGAATTTAAGTCTTCTATAAATTCTAAAAAGTTATTAAGTTATTTGGTTGAATCTTCAATTAATAATGTTAAGCTAAAAGAATATTCTCTTGCTATTGATGTTTTTGAAAAAAGTTCTAGTTTTAATTCTTCTGAAGATTCTTCTGTTAGAGTATATGTTAGCAATTTAAGAAAAAAACTGGATCATTATTATGCAAGTGTTGGAAGGAATGACAAATATAAGATTGAAATCCCAAAAGGACATTATGATTTAGGATTTGTTCAAAATATTATAGCTAAACCAAAGACCAATTCTCCTAATTGGAAATGGCTTTCACTCGTATTATTACCTCTTGTGTTATTTCTTTTAGCCTATACATTATTCAATAAATTCTCGTTTAGTTCTGGCAATAAAATAATTTCGTCAGGTATTCTTTCTCATAAAATATGGCAGAACTTTGATGAAAGTAATTTGCCTAAAATGCTAGTTCTTGGAAATGATTTATTTTATTTGGTAGGTATTGGCAATGACGAAACAATTACCCGTAAACACGAAGTTAATACAATTGGGATGTTTAGACATTATAAAAAAACACATACTAATATTGCAATTTCTGAAATTACTCCGTATCCGTTTTTCCCTTTGATAAATGTTTCAATACTTCCCAAAATATCAATATCATTATTTTTTAATAGCGAATATCAATTCAAAAACTCTATGCAAGTTAACGGAAATGATTTAAAAGAAAATAATGTTGTTTTTTTAGGTTCGTTTAGAAATTTGCATTCGTTGAGTTTTTTATTAGAAGATGATGTTTATGAATTTGGTAATTATCTTAATAATACTTTTCTCAAAATTCAAGCACATGACTCCATAAGAGTTTTTAAACAATCCGGAGAAATGGATGGAGAACATGTAGATTTTTGTTTATTTAGAAAAATTCCAGGTCCTAATAACAATACAATTTATATGTTTATTTCTTTCTTTGAACCAGCAATGGAAACTGCAATTACCTATATGTTAAATGAAAAAAACTTAGATAAACTAACAAAGATGATGGAAAAAAAATATGGAGAAGTACCTCAATATTTTGATGTTCTTTTTAAATCAAGTGGATTTAAAAGAACAGCTTACACATCAAATATAGAATTCATTCACAAAATAGATCCTGACAGTTTAAAAATTTGGAACTAGCCCTTATTTAAGTTTAGTTTTTAACCAAATATCTATTTTGAGATATAAAATACTTTTTCATCTTTTCTTTCATCTCTGCAACTATACTTTTATATTTTTTTTTATTTACAAAATTTTTCTTTTCTAACGGATCACACCTATAATCATAGAACTCATTAGCATATACATTTTCTTCTGAATAAATTCCATTATGACTTTTGAACAATCCTTTAATCCATTCAGTATATCTGTACCTTTCAGTTCTTAGTGAGTATCCTTCTAGTTTTATTCCTTCCTTCGTTGTTCGGTGATATTGAGTTACAGCATAGTCCTTTACTTTCTTTTTACCATCCATTAAAATTGGGACAAGACTTTTTCCATCTAGGTTACTTGGTTTTTCAACTCCTACTAATTCGCACAAAGTTGGAAAAATATCTACTAATTCGGTTGGCGAATATGTTTTGTTATTTCCACAAATACCGGGAGCTGAAATAATTAATGGTGCTGTAGTTGAATTCTCAAAATTAGTAAACTTATTCCACATTAAGTGATCTCCCAAGTGATAACCGTGATCACTCCACAAAACAATTATTGTATTTTTTCTGATACCTAAAGAATCCAATTTATTTAACAATCTACCAACTTGGTTATCTGCATGAGTTACACAAGCATAATACCCATGTATAAATTCTTTTTGCATAGCTATTGGTAAGGGATCTTTTTTAGGAATTCCAGTATAGCCGCTTCTTAATTCCCATGAAGGTTGGAAAGCATACTCAGGAATACTTTCCGGATGTTCTTGAACATCTGCAATACTAAAAGATTCCCTATCATATAATTCCCAATACTTTTTAGGTGCAACAAAAGGTAAATGAGGTTTTTTAATTCCAACTGCCAGAAAAAAAGGTTTATTCCCTTTTGCCATTGTGTTAAGTAACTCTATGCCTTCATCAACAATTTTAGCATCCAAAAATTCAGACTCCGGTTTGTCGGGTGCTTCAGTTGGTACATTTTTCGCATTAAAACGTTTAGTTTGATTGTGAATTATCCATCTATTCCCCTTTGTTTTTTTAAATGGAATACTCCAAGAAACTTCATCACCTTTTTTATCAACACAACTTAAGTCAAAAACTTTACCACTTCCAGCTGTTTCGTAGCCATAATTTCGTAGATGTTCAGGTAAAGATATTGCACTTGGATTTGCTTTTCTAACTTGTGTAAACAATTCCCATACTTGCGTATTATCAGGTCTCAATCCGGTTAAAACACTTGCCCTTGAAGGACCACACAACGCTTGTTGGCAATGGCTATTTCTAAAAACAGTTCCTTCATCTGCCAATCTATCAATATTTGGTGAAATAATTTTGTTATTTCCATAGCAGCCAAGTATTGGTTTTAAATCATCAACTGAAATAAAAAGAATATTTTTTTGACTGCTATTTTGTAAATTTTGCGGAAAAATAACAATTGTGTTCACAAGAAAGGTGAGAAAAAACAAATACAACTTTGTTTTGGTTGACATAAATTTATTCCTTAATATTAGGATGTATAGTTAAAGTATAATAAATTTAAATGAGTATCCGCATAAATACCTAAAATAATTTAATGTAGTAGAAACTTCTTAAAAATACAAATTAAAAACAGTTCTATTCATACTTAGTAGCTTGCCCGACCGTTCTTTTGGCGGGAAGTAGAACTAGGAATTAGGAATTTGGGCTGTTTTCACACTTCGACTCCCCGCCAAAAGAACGGTCGGGCAAGCTACTCACTATAGAAGTGTTCAGTAATTTTTAAGATGTTTCTATAAATTACTTCTTGTTTTATAAAGTTTAGGTAAATAAATGGATAATCATTTAAATTAAACACTATTTTTATTATTTGTTCATTGTTATACAAAGAATAATTTAAGTCATTTAAACTAAAAACAATACTAATAGATTCCAATTGACTATTTATTGTATAAATTTAGTATTTTCCCAAAACAATTAGTTTATTGTTCGTTTTATAACTAGGTTAAAGTTGTTCTCGTAAATATTATTTATTAGACGAATACTATTGTAATTCTAAAGTTTTGCATTTTAGTAATGCTTAACATTTACTTATAAAAGATTACTTCAATTTATCTACTAATAAGATAGTAAAAAAACGAAGAGTTATCTATGACAAAATATAGGTATACATATATAAATGCTAGTTTTATAGCAATTTAAGAACAATAACTTGAGTTTTTATCTCTCCTAAAAATATTTACTTCAGTAGGATCATTTTTCTACTTTTGACAAAAATTTTATTTTCCAAATCAGTTGCTCTGATTAAATAAATATAAATTCCACTTGTAAGTTCAGAAACATTTAAATGTATAGAATGAGAACCTGCTTCCAAATTATTGTTAATTACATTAAAAACTTTTTGTCCAAGTAAATTGTATATATCCAAATAAACTTTTGATCTATACGGTAAATCAAAACTAATAGTTGTAGTGGGATTAAAAGGATTTGGATAATTTTGGTTGAGAGCATATTTTGCAGGTAATATATTTTCTAGTTGGTTCTCAACTCCTGTAATCTTTTCAACTTTAACAACTAAGGTATCCTTAACAATAGCACCGTTATTATCCTTAACACTAATAAATAAATTTGAAATACCAATAAAACTGTTAGTTACATTTATTGATAATATTCCTGTTGAATTTTCAAAATTCAATTTTAATTCTGGTGCTTCAACAAAGAAAGAAAATTGTAATAGTGAATCCGGTGTTTCTTTATCATAAACAAAATCCCACAATTCAATTTTTATTGTCGAATCTTTAGTTATAAATAATGAGTCAGGTAAACCTGTAAATGTTGGTAAATCGTTTATTGAGAGTACGTTTACAATCATAGTATCGGAATCTGTTGCAAGACTATCGTCAATGGCAGTAAACAACAATTTAAAAATTCCAGATGAATCTGGTTTTGCATAAATTTCAGCAATATTATTGGAATTGTGTATGGAGATTTGTAATTCATTATCTCCAAATATAAATGTTGATTCGTCTAATTTACTTTTTAAGGTGTTCCCATTTTGGGAATTATTATTATTATTGTTCGAGTTCAGAAGTCTTACAATGAATCTTATATCGGAAGTATCGGAATCAATATCGGCAACATAGGAATTAAGAGCAATGTGAGCGGTATCATCTTCATTGAGAGAAATATCAGGAAGTCCTTTTAGAATTGGAGGATCATTTACAGGTTTTGTGATTAGCAAGAAAGTATCAATTGTAGTGAGTCCGTATTTATTTGAAGCGGAAACAACTATGCTATCAATGCCAAAATAATCTTTTAGCGACTCTACCCAAAGTTTATTTTCATCATTTATCCATAAATATAAAGAATCGTTTTTATCATTTACTGTATAAATAATAGGATTATTTGTATCTACATCTTCAAATATAGTATCAAGTTTTGCTACTACATATGAAGTAAAATCTTCTTCTTTAACTTCATCATTTATTTTTACTAATAATTTAGGATTTACAATAGGTTTTATATTCGGATTAACTTCAAGATTTTCAAACCAATATACGTCATCAAACCAGTTGTACCCTGTAGTTCCGCCTTCTAATGATAAACGCGTTATTTCGGATTCATCTAATTCATTAAGTTCCGTAACATGAAAAGTATCAATATACAATTCAGTAAAATTATCCTTTATATTTAATGTAAATTTATGCCATCCTTCGGTTCTTGAAATATTTGTTTGAGAATAAGATGAGTTGTCAGTTGAATAAACATAATTAGTTGATGATTCATTTACATCTATTCCAAGTCCGATTTTACTATTATAAATATCCGAAATATAAAATATTGCTTTATGATTATTTATAGTATTTAGATCGTCATAAAACCAAACATTGTAACTTCCTTTTTTAGCTATGCTTCTAAAAACTTTAGGAGTTACTGAGTGATCACTTATTGATTCTTGTAATGCATATTTACCGGAATGAATATAATCTCCATTAGCAACTAAACCACCTTCTCTTTTATTCCAAAATATCTTATTTAAAAAGTCCGATAGATTACCTTCAGTATAACCTAAATGCCAAATATCCGAATTATTAACGGCAGAATACCAAAGCCGGAAATAATCATCTTCCAATAGAAAAGTTGAACGATAAATTTCTCTATTATCCCAGGCACTAACATCATTGGGAGTAATAATGATGGGGCTGTCATAAACATTCCAAATTATTTTATCAGTACTTTCTGCATAAAATAATGTAGCATGAAGGCAATCTGAGTTCTTAGAATAACTGGCAAAAATCATCCCATATTTTGAACCGATTTTTCTTACATTTAAGTGCCATACAACTCTACCGTCAATTTGTAGGTTAACAGGAATTTCAGCTTCCCAATTGATGCCATCGGTAGAAGTTCTGATTGTTAAATTTTGGAAATTACTCCAACATCCTTCAGGAGACCTAACATACCACATATAGTAAGTTCCATCTTCATATATAATGGTTGGCGACATTAGATGCCAAGGAACAGTAATAACTACTTCAGGAGAAGTCCAATTAATTCCATCAGTTGAGGTCATTCTTTTAATGTAGGTGGAATTGTTGTTATTAGATTCATTAAAATAGAGTATCATTGTTGTATCAACAAGAAGCATATCAGGATCATTATTCCATCCGTCAGGAGTTGGTACAAGTGGATTTGTGATACCTACGGGGGATATCCAATTTGTGCCATCGTTGCTTACAATAATTGACGGATTTTCAAAACTATCATCACTACCTGGATATGGTGTAATAGCCATCCAATATTTGTATCCATTCCATTTTTCAGGAATATATACAAGATCAGGATGAACCATTTGTCCAGAAGTATCGTATGTTGGAGTAACTTGGGGGGTTATTGCATTTTGTTGTTTATTGTTAAATGTTTCAAAACTATCAAAGAATGTAAAAGTTTTTTTTCCATTACTTAATGTATCAGAATTAGGATTTCCATAAAACATTTTAATCAGTTTTTCATTGTTAGCGGGAACTTCGGGAATATTTACCCAAACTTTTGCAGTTGGTGGAGTCCAACTTTCAATCCAAAAAGATAATACAGTTTCGCCATCACTATCTAAAAATAATAAATCTTCCCCCTTTGGTTTAGCAAATGAAAAATCAATGTATGTGGAATCTAAGGTGATAAGAAATGGTTTATCTTGAATTGTATTTGGATTAGTCTTATTATCAATCAGAATTAGTTTTTTATATTTCCAATCGGATTGATTTAATCCCTGAATTAAACTAGTTACACCAAAAAATAATAGAAAAACAAATATTTTCTTAATAATATTCATACTTTTAATCACTTAATCAAAATCGTTGATAGTTAATATATAGTAAAATAATCTTAAATCAATGATTTTTTTCCTTGGTTGATTCAACGTCCAAGTGGACATTAAAAAATTGGTTCTACCCTAAAAGTTGTGGAATAAGTATATTTGGAAAAAGGGAGAAAAAATGTTTTCAGAGAATTTTTT
>JAUTBQ010173890.1:0-11512 GCA_032361185.1 Lepetodrilus ovalis
GAGAGAGAGAGAGCGAGAGAGAGATCGAGAGAGAGAGAGAGAGAGAGAGAGAGAGAGAGAGAGAGAGAGAGAGAGAGATTCTTATTGAAATAAATTATTGAAATAAATTTGTCATATATTATAATACTGTACATGCGTATGGTAATACTAGGCATTGGCGACAGGATATTTAGTTATTATTATTGGTATTATTATTATTATTATTATTATTATTATTATTATTATTATATTAATATTTGTTATATTTTTCTTTAATTATCATTTTTTTGGGGGTGGGGATGGGATCGGGGTGGGGGAGGGGTGTGTGTGTTGGGTGTGGGTTGGGGAGCGGTGTTTGGAATGTGTTTCAAATTAACGTAGCTATGATTTAAATTGCATGTACGTTTAACTTTTGAGACAAATGCTAGAATGCGCTGGGTAGTACAGCAGCCATTTCGTGAGTTAAAACAAAATAACAAGAAAGCAAATTTTCTTCATTTAGGCAGAGAGCGCTGTATTTGACATGGGGACGGATTTCTGATCTTTTATATGCAGTGCGCTGGCACTCGGCACAACGTCCAGTGAGGATCGTATGTAGATATCCAGGAGAAAAAAACCACACAAGCCATCAAATTAGACCCTCGCCGAGATTGCGTCTTATTCCTGCATCCTGCTCCAGGTTGATTTTTTATTTTACGTACTGCAGTTTTACCGTCTCCCCAAGAATTGTCTACTGACCCGGAAGATAATTAATTGCAGGGTCACCACCAGAGGGCGCGCGGTCGATGGACTCCGCGCCATTTTGATGAAATTTGTGGTGGAATCGAACTGGAGTCAAAATGGCAACTTGATTACCATTGACCCGTGACCTATGTTTGACTACTGCCTCAAAGAAAACTGGTTTCTGTCCTGTGATACTGTGTAGTCATGTCTGCGTTGTGGTGTATGTTAAGTACAAAGGTGTGAAACACGCTTAAGTCATTCACACTTGACTGATTTTCGTCAAAACCCGGCCTGACGTTGAATCTTGTTATACACGTATACACTGATTCATTAATTCTCCTTGGCTACCTACTAAAGGCTGCCATTACTTATTCTTTGCATTTATGATCCTTAATATACTCCATTATAAATATAAACTTGTCACATTTGATTGCTACATCATTATCTATTCATGATAAGCTATCAAACATATGGATGCCTCAATGTATGCATTATGAGCATATACGCGATTGTGAATTCGTTTTCTTTGAGTACTGATGCTTTTTATACAGTATCAACACTTGCTTAGAAATCTATTCTCAACATCCCATATTACTTCAATAAATGTTTCCATTAGCAATCATACTCCATTTCTGCGTCTTCGAGTATAGCTCGTTCAGAACCGGCTCACGTATGAAGGCACATTTTAGATTCCATTCCAGATCTGGATCATTATCACAGCGTGGACAAAGCACATTAACTAGAAGTGAAGAGAATGTATTGGCGCATCCTGAGGAAATAAACCAACATAGAAATCTGTGTTTAAGGCTCTTTTGAGAAACTCGCCAATAGCATGACTATTACATTGATCAAGATTTTAATAGATTCGCTTTGAAGATATTTGAAGTTGGCCAACAAAAAAACATCATTTCCTTTACTCTCACTTCCATTTCCATACGATGGAATAACGTTTTTTGGCGGTCTAATGGCAAGGAAATTATGAATCAATATTCAAGATGAAATGACCAGGATTCGGTGGTAAAGATCCATTATATTCAATCTAAGCAATAAATATGCTTCCTGTTTAAAAGTGTGAAATTATTCCACATTCGTGTTTTTCAGCCAGCGCACCAATACTCCGGTGCGATAAGAAGCCATCAGATTGCACGTAAGTATGGTTTGCCTTTGAAATGTCTGAGTAGCGATAAAGAAGCCATCAGAAAGAACACATTGAAAGTTGAATAGGACGTAGTAACCATTTTACATAATGTAGTAGTGGCAGATTTGCTCTTGCTTGTTGTTCTATGCTGCATTATGCATGAGCCCTTCATAGATATATTGGAATGCCATTTGAATTCTTTATAGGTTTACAGTATAAATGGCCATCACCTCTTAACCTTACATAATAGAATAGAATAACATTGCATTGTTGCAGTTTGCACACCATCCCACACGCACATGCCCACAGCCAATGCTAAATTGTATTTCAGGGTTGTTTTGATGTACCAGATATCTTGTCCGCACATTTCAGACCGCTTAGTTCTAAGTCATCACATGTCATCACTCACATGCCCATGTACAATATACGTATATTTATCACTGCGTCAATTCAACAACCAAATTGTTTTAAGCGTGCGTGCGTGCGTGTGTGTGTGCGTGCGTGTGTGTGCATGTGTGTGTGTGCTCGTGTATATATATATATATAGAGAGAGAGAGAGAAAGAGAGAGAGAGAGACAGACAGACAGAGAGGGGGGCGGAGGGAAAGAGAGAGTTCATGATCATACAAGTCTACAGTTCAATAATCCATACTTTAAGCTTCCAAGTAGCACCTGCCATGTTGTATATTAATTAATATTGTCATACGTACAGGATGACCTCTCTAAAACGGGTTCAATATCGAACAAGTAATTTCACTACTTCAACTTAAAACCAGGATTGACAGGGGCGCAAATTTGCAACCAATTGGTATCAGTTGCTAGCTCAATCATTCATAATCGATTACTTGTAACTACACGAGACGAGTAATGTCAATATTCATCAAACCTCTCGCCAAATTTATGTTTTCGAAATGTCATCAATAAAGAAACACTCTCAGTACCGTCATCTCTACAGACTGGATATACATGTATCTCTGCGGCAATATAAGCGGTGGTAACAGTCTAACTAGACACACGTACTGCTTGGCAAGGTACGCCCATCATATCAGAATATACTCTAAGTTATGACGATTTTACGTTCATGTTGAGTACGCACCTAGATTTAGATCATACACCATTATTCTATGTATCGTATTAACTGCCAATGTCTCCGATAAACCGATATGCGTTATCGTAACGCTTGGCCCGGTATTTTAGTTATGCTACCATGTCACTTTACAGGAAATCGATGAAGCCAATGGAACACATTGGCAAGGAAGCGCTGTTTATCTTGGAACAAGAGATCATCAGTTAGCAGACTATAATAATAACATCTAGCACACACTAATAACATATAACATTGTCTAATACAAAGAAAAGTCAATACTCAATGTAGTGATGCATATGCAGAGTTAAATAGGTATATATATCTCTCTCTCTTTCTCTCTCTCTCTCTCATTTTATCTATCTCTTTCTATTTCTCACTCTCTCTGAATCTCTATCTCATTCTCTCTTTTTATCTCTCACTCTCTCATTCTACCTCTCACTCTCTATCACTCTCTCTTTCTTTCTCTCTCTCTCTATCTATCCCTCTCTCTATCTCTCTCTCTGTGACCAATGGAAATGCCATTAAATGATTACAGTAATGTTAATAATAAATATTTCCAGTTACATATCCCATTATGTTGAAGAGCGAAATATCCCTACCATATCCCTGATGTATTTTGTAAGGATTTCGCAAACAATTATCAGGAAGAATTGAAAGTATTTATGCTAAGTTATTAAAGTCCATTTTCCATACGGTCATGTTGAGGATGGCCATTAAAGCATTTTCGTATGTTTACTATAAAACAGATATGAAATATATCGCATGCTACCCGGTATTCTCTGATACCGTCCACTCTGTCGTCCATCTAATTGTGATCTTCGTGTCAGAAATCAGAACGATATCCTCTACAATTTCAGAAGGAGTCCTATGCTCACAAACTGCCTGGCTAGTTTATGTACTGACCATAATGCAATTATAAATATAATCAATAATACGATTTTAACATAATTACATACACTCGAGCCGTGTAATTTCTATTTCAAATACGATCATTTACAAACGTAATTACTTTAAACATTTTCGGTATTTCCTTCTAATAATGCTTTCATGAACAAACCTTTATTTTTTTTTTCTTTGTCGACTACTCGTAATTTCAAGGGGTGACATTATTCAGATGTAAAAGACCAATGTTTAACGTCCCAAGAACGTAAAATGTCCTAATCTGCAAACACGTATTATTATTAAAACCCTACTAATCTCGAAACTTTTCAGAGTGCATGTAATTGTACAATTATCCTCAACGATTACTGATTTCTCAACTAGTGCAATTTGATAATGAGGGACCGCTTGAACAATTTAGTTTTTTTTCTACCTTATTCAACTAACATGACTAATCCATTCGTACAATTTCCTAATGCATCTGGAAAATTAACACTTACTGACACAGAGGAGGCTTTTACAATTCCATCTACAGATATTACTTGACCGGCTCCTTACGTTTGATCTCTTCACTAGGGTTAATATTGCAGCTTTTCCGGCAGCCATATGAACCATGACCTCAAATTAATTTGTATTGATCTTGCCCATTTTACTGTTGGTGCGCTAGGACTCATAGTAGCAGAAGATAGTTTGATTACCAAAATAATATTAGCATTGAAGTGAAGTGGATAAGTTCGAACAGGATCAAATGAAAGAGACTTTCCCCCCAACTACTCTAAGTACTAAGTAGCTCGTTTTGAGGCTCATGAAGTTCAATACCTGACCATGTGTCATACAGGGACGTTTTAGTAGATAGCATACCCTGTCTGCGATCAATTCATGGATTTAGATGTCTCTTTCTAACATGGTCAAACGCATCCACCAACTGCAATCAATTCCAGAGTGTGGACTCGTCAAGTCGAGATTAAATTGGCCCGTTTTCTACGCCGTATTTGTCGGGAAGGGGTGGCGTGGACAGGGGCCTAATGATTTACGACATAGCCTAATGTTCTTGAGCCTTGATACAGGCGGGCCCTCGACCAAGTGTGCCATATATTAGGACCCTAATAACCGTAATTGAATAGCTAAGTGGCTTTCTAAATCACAGGACAAAAATCAAATTGAAAACGATGTGCGGCATTGTTTTGGGGGTTTCGTCAATATGGCTTAATCAGGCAGCGCCACTGTCTAGGAGTTTAAGCACGTGTTTGAGCAGTTTGAGCTGCCGCACAGGGACCAGTGCCATCTGAGGATTCCTGTAGAATGCGTGACTTCGTAACGATGTGCCGAACACAGATTTATACTCGATATGTGCATTCATTGGATGTTCCGGTTACAATAACTAAATCTCTTCACCATCATCCTCGACGTGTATTGCATGTCTCTACCGTATTGTGATAAATTATCAACATCGACATGTGGTCATTAATGTGACCTTGCATGTTCACTACGCTAACATACTATATAAATGTAAATAATTTTCCATTTATATTGTATATATTTAACAAAAAATCTTCTATTTTTAAAAACAACTATAATGTCATTTCCTCGATAGCAAATGAATAGTCTGTGTTCAACATAGCTCATTCTTTAAGATAGATTATAGATATGTCTATAACTTCCAGTAGACCTTGATATAAAACATATATTAAATGCGGAGAGTTTGGGGAACATAGTTCACGGGCAAGAACTCCCAAGAAGCATTTGAATAATTATGTTTTCGATTACGGAGCAGAGTGCTGATGTACATGAACAAATTACGTGTTGAAGCTAGTTCCGTACACTTGTGCCAAATGGTTCCAATTAAATAGAAGCTATCCTTACATAATTCAACAGTCGTGCATCTTCCAAAATGTTCGTCCAGACAGATTATACTTTTAAATCACTAACTAGACACAAACCATGCACCAGTTGTAATGACAACACATACTTATACATTGGAGATTCCACCCTACTGCTGCTAGTATCAAATAATAGCAGTGGACACTTCAATAGTGATGCATGATACCGTGTTACTGCAAAGTGATGTATGCAACTTCAATATTCCAATGAGATGAATCTTTCACGAGAGTACACACTTGATATTGCAATTCTTAGATTCACGATATTGACAGTTATATGTATTAAATTCGAGAATAGCGTGATGGGTGTAGCTTTACAATTTAATGGAAACTATTCTTACATAATTCAACACATTCAAAGTCATACTGTCTCACTACGTCCAAATTTCGTCACTGTCCTAAGCATATTATTCATAGAGTCATTTTGGATCAGAAAAAATAGGAGAGTAATCTAGTTTCGCATCTCAGGAGATGTATTCACAATTTCGTTTCCGGAAATCAATTTGACTTTGATATCGTAAATTGAAAGTTTTACCCAACGGAGATACGTTAATATGATTGCCGTGTCTGCTAGTTATAGATCGTCCAAAAACAATGTAATTGTGATTTTTACATTCCAAAGGCGGGAAACAATATTTTACCAGACCTGCATGGCGTTGGGATGATTAAACTCCCCAATGACGTAAAAAGGTTGAACTCTACAATCGATGCTAGCATAACAACTCTGGTAGATATATAAGTTGCGAACAAAAAGAATAACTACTGATTAGCCTATTCCCGAGAATGTTAGCCGATTTTCAGTTGATTGCGTATTAAAGAGGCACTCTTTTAGTATCGGTTGAGCACACTATATATCTGCCTGATCGTGATTACATCTAAATAGGTCTTTTCTTGCAATATACAAACTATTACATACTCAATTGATATTATTGGCCTATCTTCAAGATCGTATTGACAATCTCCATAGCATGCATACAATGAACACGAATTACAGGTGTCCAAAACTGTTTCAAACTTAAAAATAATTTCACTTTGACCAGTAATTCATTTTAAATGTTCAATCATAAATAGGTTTTCGGAAATGCTTTCTACAAGACGGACTGGTCAGGGCGACTAATGGTAAAATGTGTATGGTATATTGAAGTTAAAGCCATGATTAATATTTATGAATTTTTAAATTACTTACCCAGTTTTGGCAAAATTCGTCCAGTAAGTCATCACAGCTTCACTTATCATTTTCTCAGCATTCGTGTAAGTAGAAGGAAAGGGAGACAACCCATTTACAAGTGGAGCACCAAACACATATGGCAGTTCATCCCCGTGAATACCATGCACGTCCTGGGAGTTCTCAGCTTGTGTGGAGTATGTGAACGCATACAGATAGGTATCCGCAGTTTCCGCATGCTTCTGAGCGGTCTCCACCAAAGGTGCCACGTATTGTCCGTCACTCAACAATTCCAATATATTGTTCCTCTTGGACAATTTATCTGAAATCCTATTCCAGTCTGTGTAATGATGGTCAAGGATTTCAAATATTTTCTGTCTATGATATCTAAACACATTTTGAACGTAAGTCCTAATGATTTGAGTTTTTCTAAGCTCGGATAATCCTTTCTGAATTTCCTGTTGTTTTAAATAAGAATACGCTTCGTTTTTGGTAATTCCAAACATGACTTTGGCAGAGGCGAACTTCATCTTTCGTTCTCTGATCATCTCCTTCACCTTCTTTGGCAGGACGGTCCAGTTATCCACGGAAGGGGCAAAGCATGAATAGTACTTTGGAGCCCTAGGAACCGCGTTGACCAGTTCCGTGTAGTTACGTTCGCGGAGGCAGTTGACGAGGGCCCTGGTGTTCCCGATGTGTCTGCTGCAGTTGACGTTGACGGCAAGTTTCTGGGTGCACCACACGGGGTCGTAGGACACGGCCCAGGTGCTGAGAGCTGAGCCGCTTTGGATGATAGCCCTCTGGAAGAACGGACCACGGCCTTCTGAAATAACGAGGGTGCACGTACATTGTGATGATGCTTGTGAGAGGATGGACACACACACACACACACACACACACACACACACACACACACACACACACACACACACACACACACACACACACACAGCATAGATAAGTTAGATGGCCTGTCCCAAGATCCTAACTAAATCATATCGTGATCCAGGCAGGACACTTTCAATTCTTGTGTCCTGGTCTATTTTTGAGCATCCACGTTAAGTGTCCTGGTCCAGCCATCTAACATGACCCCTAACCTTTTTTCTTACTGTGAAATATATATCTATCTGTATATGCAATTTGGCTATTTATCAAATAAGCGACCATGGTACAGTAGATGAAATTATATTGCTTGGTTTATAAAGTTAATTGTGGTTTAGAATATAATTTATTAACTTGTCGTTATAACTGAACGGATGTTTACATATATATTATCTTCTTCCATTCAATATGATTTCATTTTAAGATATACATAACATTTAACCACGTATTTTCCTATTTAGTACATAAACAAAACAATATTACTCCATTTTCCACCCTAATGTGTATACATTGACTGTTTGAAATATCTGCGAACCCTTTAACTATAGGATATACAGGACTAAAATACGAAATAATCAAAAGCCAATGTATTCCCAATGCCATTTGACTACTAATGGTATATCGCGTCCTCTTACAAATCCATGCGGGGAAAAGTTTGAATAACGACGACTTTCAGCTAAAAAGAACCCAAACTACTGACAAAAGTAGATAGACATTTCAGTTGACGGCAACTGGTTGAAAACCTAACATAAAGCCAACAGCTAGTGTCTGGTAGCTACAGAGAAGACACGTTCTCCGCCAATGAGAAGCTGCTCGTGGCTGTATCGTACATCAAGCGAAAGGTCAAACGGATATGGGATAAGTATACGTTTTGTGGAAGAAGCAAGAGCCACATGAAATACCTCTAATGAGGTGTTGCCCGGTAATAGCCTATTCTTTTGTGAACTGACGCTATATAAAACCACGGCCACTTTAGCATGTCCTACAAAATACAGTATCTCACATGTCCGTGACAGTGAGTGTGTTCACATCACACTTACATAGCAACGTGTTGTACATAAACACACTGCACAGATCTCCTCATATCGACAGGTCATATCGACTTCAATTCAATTTAAACTTGTCATAGCATCATCTTATTCGTTTCTAAATTAGTTTTTGCATGAATTTCTGAACTAGATTGAAGGCAAACTCATAACATGGCAAGCTATTTCGAATTAGTAGTTTCTTTATTTATATTTCAAATTAAGTAAAACGAGAAATGCATTAGTTCAGCACGCATTGAGATCGTGAACACCGATGGTTTTGAAGCCTAACTATTTTGAGTTCAATTGTATTTTAATACCAATAAGATAGTTATATGTCCATTAGAATAATGTTATACCTACTGTCATGATCACATATCATGACAACATCTACTCAAAATGTCTGCATCTATAGTATCCAGCTAAAGGTAAAATGCCAACACTAGTATTATTTATATAGATCACCAAAATTGGATTCCTGGCATTCTACGAATATTGAAAAGAAGACGTTCTCAAATATCCTGTAATGATGTCTGTTATGAAGCGACGCAACATGATGAGGATGTAAAGGACGTTTCCTGGCGATCAGTGGGGGATCAGTGAGGTTTTGACGCAATAACGTAACACCAGAATCCATATATTGATCTATAACGATTATCAAAGTTTGTTAAAGTTACAATCAAAGTTTCTAATAATTATGTTTTAGCTAAATGTCATTTACATTTACGTAACCAAGAGTATGGACAACAGGATATAGTGCCATGAAACTCGTGTATCCACGAAGATGCCATAACTCTTGAAATAGTAGCTATCGGTGAGATAGCTAGATACGACCTCACCAGTGTCAAAATCTTATTGTGGATTACGAGGGCGCCATGAAAAAAAAAAGGGTGTTGATCAATGAGTTGACGTATTCAAAATAAAAGGGTGTCTGGGATTAGAATGAAGCAATCCTACTGGATGGACTGTACGTACCAGAGGCTATGGGCGACAGTAGAAGAAGGTTCACAATAGCTGCCCCATGGCCGTGACCAAACAGAGTCACTCGCTGAGGATCCCCCGTGAAGCTGGCTATGTTTTCTCGCAGCCAATGAAGAGCCTGGGTAATATCCAGTAGTGCATAGTTGCCCATCGCTGATTGGTCGCCAGTGCTCAAGAATCCTGAAATACCATTGTAATTGACATTTATCAGGATTCCTAAAAATAAATGTCAGATTGCTACTTTAACATAGATGCAAGAAGTAAATTTCTCTCTTAGTATTTCGTGTACCTAGACTAAGAGTCGATGGCGTGTACTCTGCATGGGCATAACGTAAAATACATTTAGAATAAGATATTAGGAATACCCATTGTTACATATAATAATAGAACTATTTTTTTTTGGCATTATCACACTGTGTATTACAATTGTGTCAGATCATATCATAACACTATTTACTTCGGCATATAATTATATTAATGTTTACTTTTTAACAATAATGTTCTCTGGAACAGTTCTCATCACTAAATCTGTGTTGCGTTACTTTTTACGATGAATATGCACCAAATAGTTTGCGTGTGTTTTAAGTATCAGCTCCCGAATGCTATTGTCATGCTGATCATCTTGCGGTTAAATGTCATAGTGATGAATTTCCATTCCTGATATTATTGCAACAAACCACGTACTTATGAGAATCAAGATAATACATTTCATTTATAGCATCATTAGTGCCCAGCTGATTACACATCTCTATCAGACATCGCATCTAATTGGATATTTGGTATGTCTTTGGCTAAGAGTAAGCTGACTAAAAAGCTGTGTAGCTCGGTATCGTGTCATGAGAGCTATATTTATAGGAAATTGCTAATGTTTTATATTTTTGTACTAGCTATTTTAAGCATTTCGCGAGATGTAGTGCAGTAATGATAATCTTAGGTATACGCATACAATAGTACACGCATCCCGAACGTGTTACATTGCATTGGCGTAGTGTTATATGCAAGTCTTGAGAAAGACAGTCATCAATACCGTTCATATTTGATGCTGAATGCAAGGAAACAAAGGCCAAAGCTTGGCTGATAGCAAAACCATCGAAAAGTCATCATAGCTTCGACCAGTGCAACTCTGGCATCTCCACCTAGCTTACCTGGCGAGAAGACATATCACCCTATGTGCAATACAGATCACCCTTTATGTATTATATAGATCACTCTGAGTGTCATACAGATCACAACGTACGCATCATATTCCCCAGGCCAAGTTAGACCAGTCTACCATGCTATGTCTGAAATTGGAATCTCTATAACTCTTGGCAAGTACAGTTCTTATCCAGTCGACCACCTAATCCCCATAGGCTGTTAAGTATTATTTACTCAGTACATTCGGTCCCTTTCCATTTCAATACCTGGAACCCGCAATTGGTCCTAAGCACGCGGCCAATTGTTTGACAACATCCTACAAGCCTATGGTTAATGTAATGTTCTATTCTGTCCCCGCACCGCTAGCCACGGGGCGAGACACTACGGTTAGGGTAAAGAGGAAGGAAATCTTATTAAAATCCATTTCCCCAGACTATCCACTCGAGGCCACTCTTGTCAGTCGCTGTCATTGTGTATATGTACTTTCACTTTCGTTCCACAGACGCCTAAAATGTATCGTCCAATAATGCCGTTTTTAAAGGCATACAATCACAGATATCTATGGCCGTGTTTTACTAGTTCTTAGCTACAACTACAAAGTACATTCACTTGACATACATATAATCACGTTTGTACT
>JAUTBQ010173901.1:0-11512 GCA_032361185.1 Lepetodrilus ovalis
ACAGGCAACCGGAGATACCCTAAAGAGCTGTGTTTGTGCATAATTCAGCAGTATGGGGGTTAAGCATAAAAAATGTAATTATACAAGAAGATAAAATTAAAATTCAACTTTTACTAAATTGAACAGCTGTGTGCATTCCTTATCTTTTCAGTGTTCGTATACTCAACCTACTGAACAACACTTGATAACCTTTGACCCTCTCGCAGACGAGCCGATACACCTTTCCTGACAACTTATAACAACATTGGTGGATTCTGCTCAAGAACAGATACAAAGTGTCGTGTACCAAATGTGATATATGCAAACATACATATTTATCTCTGCATGTGAACCTTTTCGTACGTCAAAGCACCGAAGTATATTGTGGAATTTATTATGAAAGGGAGAGCGTGGAGCAAGAACATATCAATAGTATACAACGAAATGTCTCGGTCATCCTTCATCTGTGTCATTGGATACCTCATCTGAATTATTCCATGGGATCGATATATAGTGCTACAAGTGCATAGTTTGTTTTTACGTCAACGTTATAATTGCATTGTGTTGTTTTGTCACATTACGACCTGCTTTACCGTGAAGACGTGGGCAGGTTTGTACGAAACTACGTAGCTCTAAGGTAGTTTTTACTCCAACCTTAGTCATAGACTACACCTTTACTATTGTTGGACATTTGGATACCTTAGAATTACGTCGTTTGCTACTACAGCCATGAATCTGGGATGCTGAATTGTCAGTCACTGTTGTGTCCATTCCAGACCTTCCCTTAGCCATGGTGTAGTCTCGTGGAGTGACGGTTACCGTAAAGTTACGTCATTTCATACAGGAGAGCCCTGGGTGTCATTTCTAGAAGGTCTGCATTAAGAGACCATAGCGCTCTCGTAAGTGCATGAGCGCCATCTATTAGAGATCGCTACGGAAAGTGTTTATGGTCTGGTAGTAGATACGAGAGCTTCGAGAAACGATAACTTGGAACGTGGTGCTTCTTCGTTGGGGATCAACAAATCGAGACGAATCTTCAAGAAATAGCATGTCAAGTATGTTTTATTGAACATATAGATCCCTTCGAGCTCGCCTCAGTTCACTTCAATTTATCAAAACTCCGATTTCGTTGTCTCTCCTGACAGAATAAGCTTTCAGATCCTCTCCAGATAAAGGATTCCATTCTCACTTGGCAGTTTCTCGATCTGAGAAACCTAGGCCCACTGGAATCATTGTTCAAACGGTGACACTTTAAGTATTCGTGTTTATTACGTGCGTGGCACTTCCACCAAGTATCTTGGATACCAATATATATATATATCGATAATATTAAAAGAAGTCTTTAAAAAAGTTGAGGTAATAATTACAAATAGCATATGATCATGGACAGTTATGAAAACAGGTATTTAAATACTCGAATTATGTACCTCATCAGACTTGATGTTTGATAGGTTATTAAACATCGCATCCGATTACTCCTTTCCTCTCGGTTTATAAACACGTATCGAACAAGTTTACAATTGGCTTTCCTGGTTCTCTTTATTAAGCTTTAATGACGAGGTCTTGCAACCTGTGATATAGCCTAGGAATCCACACTCACCGTACAAGGGGCATAATTACACCACCGTCCGGATCAACACTCTTGACTATCGCAGGTCGGCGAGAGAAATTACCCCGTCTATTGACTCGAAGCTTTTCTGGCAAAGCGTCGACCTTCGTCATCCTTTAGGCCAGAGACAATGTCTCGAGGCCGTCATTGGGATGAGCTACTAGCGCTCCTGACACTAACTCCCGACCAGTAGACGTCGACCAGTCCACGGGCCAGTCGAAGTCGGTACAGCTTTCTTGTCAGCTGCCACGGTTGTTAAAGGAACCTTCCCCTGGCTCGTCATTCCTGTGGTCGGACCCAGACCATTATGTCTAGGACTTGAAATATTCGTCAGTTGGAATAGTAGCACTGTTATGTATGAATATAACTTGGGTTTCAGGTTATGACAACTTGGTAGTTCATGACGTTGGCTCCAATTAGACTCAAAGAAAAACAGTAGTATATGTAATATGTACATAGCGTAATGGTGCGTGTTCCGATATGAAATTCCACGAGGCATTGGGGGTCACATTTATTTGTAGAATTGGATGGAATTTCCCAGAATTGGACTAGTTCCCGTTAAATCTAAACACGTTTATCAGGCCTTGGGTTCAATAAACTCCGGAGAAAATCTTACTAAACAATTTGTACAGATCGCGCACTTAAATTTAAGTTAGATATAGAGATAAATCATGTTGTTCAACATGTGTTCAGCCGTCCATGCCGGATACAACGTAGAAAATACAACATCCAAGCACATTTCCCCAATGAGGTTAAAGCACCAAAATATTTAAACCGGATACGTCTAAAAATAGACTTTGACCCAGTAATATGGCCGCTATATGATTGAGACAACATTACCCATATTTATAGAGGACATGGTCGTTGGTAACTGAAATTGGTGTACGGTATCAAAGTTACCAGTAGGTACCAATTACATCCATTTATTACAACGTTAACTGGAGCCATGATGCGGAATCTATACAGTATAATACTCAAGTATATGTACAAGTACTATGTTGGGAATGTGATACATTTGTTTATATGTTGTGCGTTCAAACATAGGCATGCACGCTTTTATGTAAATATGTGTATGCTAACAACTTAGTACTTACTAATACAATTTAAAGAAAAGCATTCCTGATTACTGATTACAATTTGCATTGTACCCATGCATGCAATATGTTGATGTATTTCAACATTTATACTATATATTTTAGGCACATTGTGTTCATAGTATATACTTTATACCATTTCTTAATTGTAACGCTATTCCTACTTTGAATAACACGAAGATATCTTTAATAGTGCTGCCGTAAATTTACTAGTTCTGCTGGTCGATTTCCGTGTCCATAGTGTAGTGTTATTCTTCAGTATCTATAAATACTTTCCTATGCAATATGTACATGTTCGTTTAGTTTCAAACTGTTTGTTCGTGTAAAGGTTTTTAAAGGTTCATTCGTTCACTAGTAACCGTTGCGTAGTTTTTAGGCAGCTTTCAGTTTAAAGCATATAACAAGCTTAACAACTTTCATACCCATTATCACAATTTCATCATTTTTGTATACAAAAATCGTATGGCATAATATTACACTCATGCACGACTATTTATTCGTAAGTGTTTGTAATCTACAGTAAACTAGCATATAAGTATACGAATGTATGACATCTAACACTAACCTAAAAAACCTCTCCCAGAACTGAAAAACAAATGTACATTTATTTTCAATATATATATTATATATGTGAAATATTCATAACCATGAATAGTATCAACATTTCTGGTTACTATGATATTTATGTTTATTCACTATAGGTCAACATTTCTCAACCCAAATGTTTTCCTGCATTTTATAACCAATATCTTCCAGGTATATACATGTTCCACTTTCACTTCGTATATACCATATCTTAAGGTTTTCTGTTTGCATAACTTGATATCTGTATATAAATATTTAGTACTAGAGATACTAATCTGAATTTATTCTACATGTATGTACGTGGCATTTGCATGTTGTATTTGCCAGTCAAAAGAAACCATTACACTATGGCTAGCTTGTTTTGTTGTCTTTCTGCAAACACTTCCTTCAAACAATGATACTAGTAATGCTGAAATACCAACTCGTCAATATGTATGATGTTGTCCCTGAATCAAGTTATCAAGATGAAGAATAAGACAGAATAGTTATCTTGAAATAGAACCAGAAGTGTTACCTTGGCAAATATCGTCTTGAGAGGCATCCCAAAGACAGGGGAACATCTCAAAACGTAAATTGTTCAAAAGCGAACGTAAACCATGGACATTTGCATTTTGAACATGATAACAGTAAAGAACTAAGACATGGTAAGATATTTCAGATCACCTTTACACGATGTATTACGAGGATGGATGTAGGAACATTAACTGCTGAGTATGGACATGATAACCTAACGGGTTTCCAATAGCTATTCCTTTGATAAGCAACGTTGTTTTCCAGTGTAATCGTAATAATTAACGCGTACAATTGGTTTATCATTAAAATACACTTTAACAAAACAGAGAAACAGGAACACGTTTGATATCGGTATCTCCATTACACAGCTTCCGGAAGAAGCGACATTTCAAAGTGCAAAATGTCAATGAACAAGCTGCGCCTGCCACACCCTGCTTAGAACTTGCAAGAGGATTTAATTTGATGCGCGACATTTTTCTTCCCGGAATCTTAATAGCCTCATTAAAACTAGAGACAGGGAAGACCCCAGATCAGTGCCGCGTTGAGCAGCTTCTCAATGATGCCCTACCAAACCTTAGCTTCAGGGCACTAATTACAGACATATCATCCTCACTGGACTTTTCCAAGACCATTTGAAAGAAAGATGAATGGTTTGTTCCTACACTATCACACGTCACGGCAAGAGAGGCACTGTTTTTTTGGTTACTCGAAGGCTTTCCCCGAATAAGGAGTATCAGATCAACAGCTCGCGTATAATACAACAAGAGCTCAGCAAATACTCGCCCCATGTCCTACACGATGAAGCTTCCTTGTGGGGATTCTTCATCCCTTCATTCGAGACCGCCGACAAATTACAAGCTGTGGACATTGCCTGGATATGGAAACACTGCAATCGAAAATCAATAGGCTTTACCGGTCTCATCTTTTCCCGAATAAACACTACGAGCAATGATAGATTAGCGAGTTGAGAAAGGATGTAAATCATATTTTCAATTACTGCCTGCAGGTCGTACCCCCCAGATGATTACAGGCCGATTTCCCCTAGTGCCGCTTAGAACGGTGTAAACTTTGCTGGCCTGATTATCATTTTTGTCCCCGCCTCATTAATGCGTGGAGAGAGAGAGGGGGTGAAAAAAAAGCGAATTGAAATTCAATCGAGCAACATAGGCGAGCTGGATTTATGGCTTCTGTAATGCAGAAATTGTAGACGGCGCTCGTTGCTTTGAAAAGTGAACCCGACATCTTGTGAAAGTGGCTGTGGGTATTATTAAGCCTTCTCCCCGGTAGCGTTATTCTCATACGAACTGCGAGGAGTCAGATTAGATATTCTCGGGGATATATCCTGGGCAACTCTTGGACCATGATAGATAACTATAATAAAGGAACACGTCTTCACACAAATCTAAGAAGTCAACCATACTTCATTGTCGACACAGAATGGGTTTCGGTGCAGTACATATTTCACAAACGCGCCAAGCTTAAAACTATATATGAATTACTTTATTGTTGTGCAGTTCGTTATTGAACGTTCTTGTTTAATTTTTATGCTCTGATATAAGAGGGAAATAAAAGCGCATTTTATTTTATTCTCAAAAATTAAATTGCAGAAAATGCAGTCGATAGTAATAGTATAACAAATGATACAATTATTTTAGCACTTTAGATAATTTTATTGAAATTTCACCAATAAAATGCAATGTGATCATTAAAACAACCATTCTCGCATGTGCCACAGAATACAAATATCCTACATGTATAAAATTTCATGGTAATACACTCCCCAGGGAACTAAGAATAGAAATGGCGGCACACTGGTACATTGACCGAGGTACCAACTTAGCGCAATAAAATACGCATTTTATTATTACTATCATTATTTATTGCAAATAACCGAAATTGGACATGAAATTGGAACAGAATGTCAATATCCTACCTACTTTTCGGGATTATGCAGTTAATATGGACTCATTTACATCTACACAAAGAAGGGAGGCAAATATGGACCCCTCTGCACCCCACACCTCCCCCTTTCCCCTTTTCTCGAGTGCTTGACCAGGTCATCATGGCATCCAGGTCATCATGGTATCAATTTGTTGGCCTTACCCTCCTTGTCGATCCGTCATGTTCCAAGATGACCAACGAGAGATGACTAATAAATTCTCAGCGGTCCCGCTTAGCAATAACAACGAGTAATTTTACCCTGGCAGCAGTATATGATGTACTGAATACTGTGATCCATATTTACATGTCGCATGGCCAACATATAATAGTATTCGATCGCATGGTATATGTGTATATGTAGGCACGCCGTCGATGGTATGTTTCCAACAGTGCATGGTTAACGCTAACACGTCGAGGGTGCTAGTCCGATTTGTGTTAAGCCAAGTCGAATTTGTTGTCGGTGTCCGAGTACGTCACTAGCAAATAAGATTAAGGCATTCATAAAAGGAACGCGCTAGAACATAAGATTAAGGCATTCATAACGCGTTAGAACATTGTAACATACTGTCAGAGTGAATGCATTTTCAAAAATAATAAACGACGATTGTATCCGAAGATGAACTAACGATAATTCTAAATATTAAATTACAAAAACAAATTGCCATCCACAACCAGAGTGAATGTATTAAGAACAGTAAATATCTAGATCTTAA
The DNA here is from genome assembly GCA_032361185.1 of Lepetodrilus ovalis. Taxonomy (NCBI): domain Eukaryota; kingdom Metazoa; phylum Mollusca; class Gastropoda; order Lepetellida; family Lepetodrilidae; genus Lepetodrilus; species Lepetodrilus ovalis. The sequence goes on from JAUTBQ010173901.1 coordinate 6,435, forward strand.
GATGAAGATTAGATGAATATCAGGACGTTGTGAAAGAAATTGTAATTGTAATCACATAAAGTCAGAGCGAATGCAGTAACTAAAAAGGATAAGTATCTTAAGATGAAGAATTACGATGCTTCCAATTATATTATCAGGAAGTTACGATCGCATTGCATTGTGGCACACATTCCTAACATAAGGCATTGAAAAGGAGGATATATCTTAACATCGTTCAGCCAATTCTATCGAATAACCTATGCAAAAAAAACAACGGAAGTGACTTAACATGCACAATAGCAACACCTTTCTATATTGAGACATCCTTAAGATCTTGTTCACGTTACATGCCAACTCCTGTTGTCATCCCTTCCCTGGAGGGACGTGTCTCTGCCTTCTTGTACCCATTCCCTTGAAACATGGAATCTGCAGTCGCCATGGCAACTGGAAGGTACTGGTGGTATGTTTTGCCACAAGCAACTACAATGAATGTGCCGCATTGTTATCTGGCTAATTTCTTCCGACTGGGGTGCCGTTATTTCGTTTTCTGGGAGGAAAATAAGATTCTTTAGGCGTAAATTCGATAGGAGGGCGTCTTCTGAGTAAGACAGAGCGTTTGTTAACACTGATTAACGAGTTGATCGTACAGGACTGTCAAATGAAATGGAAGATTAGAAGTGCACGTAGACCAAGAAGTGTTTCAAATGAGGAAGAAAACTCAACGATGCTTTGACCTCCGCGAGGAAATGCCATGTCGCCGTGGTCTGGTTCTGTGTCCAAGACTTGCAGGAATCTTCAAAGGTGGTGCCAGAGTAAACATTCACGCTTCTGTGTCTGTGATACTTGTAGCAGCCTCTGAGAATTTCTAATAAAATAATATCTGCAAGGCGACCAAAGCCAGATGTCAACATCATTTTGCAAGACAATATGTTACACAATGTATAATCTTTTTAAGTTGTAAAATGTACGCTGTATTATTAATTTTTATTAACCAGGGTATCGTTTCTTGAAGCCCTCATAGCCCACAACCAGACCAATACGCTCTCGTAAGTGCCAGATCGCCATGAATAAGAGATCGCAAGTAGAATGCTTATGTTCTCGCAGTAGATACCCGAACTTCGAGAAACGATACCCTGGGCATGTATTCTTGAAACTTCGTAATTACTAATTTTTTCGGCTTGTTATTTTTTTTAAGATATCTTTTCACACTAAGAAATTCTTAGCTAAGAAGTTTCGATAATACGGCCCCTGCTTCGTAACTCTCCGCTAGTCATGAACGTACTTCCGGTGCTGAATGACACTAGCGCCATCTACGTTGGCATCAGAATTATCTATCCTAGTTTCACAAATAATTGGTTTACCGTGTATCGGTAACACAACTCTGAGCCACGAAATTAAATTATCCCTACACGCCTAGCCGATAGCCTGAACTAGAGCTATATCTGCAGATGTCACGTCGGGTTGGATTAACAAGAATAACGTTGATGCTTCCTGTTTGAATGTGGCCTTCTTGTTACGAGTTAACAATACAACAAATGGGTTGGAAAAAAAGTATGACTGTCGAAAATGATTATACTCATGAAACTAGTTCCACATGCATCAAAGCATGATCATTTAAACATGTTAAAAGAGTATGCACATGAATCAGTGGGTATAATTGTGATATTCTAATTGTATCATCCAGTAGGTGTGTGTGTGTTGTGTGAGAGGTCATTACAAGTAAATATAAACGGTTCTAACGAAGACAATGCTTGGGCAATAATTTAACATCCTACACAATGTACTGAGTAAATTGAAATAATAAGATAGTTATTTATTTGCTGGTATATTTTCCTACTTACGCAAGAACTTAATATCCCTTGTACTTTAAAACATAATATGTTTTCTATTGCATTCAATACCATACGGTAGCTGAGTAGAATTGGCTTTTAAAACACCCATTTCCAATAGCATCATTATCTACACGGTATTTATATTAATATGAACATAAAACCTGTTTATATTATTATACAATGGATATCGCCAACACATTCAAGTCTGCTTAATGGTCAGCTGTAGTGCATACATACAATTTAATCGAACCTCTCTGATTAACTGCACAGCCATCGGTTTTCCATAACAACAGTTTTATGGAAGCACGTTTATGCCGGATCGTTCACCGAACTCGACGCAGTAATTGTCTCACTTGTGCTCTATTCTTTGCTGGAGTATCTCTCCAACTTTTCAAATTAGTACGTCTTGTCTTTAAGCTTTCGGAAGCCCCTAGACATCCTATTATAACGGCCATAAATACACTGACCTCCACGCCAAGAATTCTGTAATTAGATTTCGTGTTTCCGCCACCCCCTAGGGGAACAGCCTATCGATTTTGGCATTGTGCTCGCCGACTAACAACCGCTATACAAACCCTTTACAGCGAGAGATAACAACAGGATCGGCTAAATATTTGCTTTATAAAATATACCTAATTTTCTCCATGCCATGTGGAATCGATTGGAGTTTAGATGAGCTGAGGGTTAACTTTTTACATTAAAAACGCTCCCTAGATTTCAAAAGGGTAATCCAAGAGTGAAATTACGTAAACAAACGAAATTCGCATCTTCATTTAAAAATAAACTTTAACAAAAAAAAATCAGAGAAGACATCCAACGGGCTCAATTACCGAGACTTGACTTGGAATCTAGAATGGTTTGAGTGATTAATTTCGGTCATGATTTCTCCGATGCCAGCGCCAGTGAAATCAATTAGGTTCAAGACATCCCCCATGAATAACTGCACCCATGGCACCGACGATATATTCCAGTCAATTCCTCTTTTGTTCCTTGGAAATTCCAGCAAACGGCAGAAAAGTTCCTCCAAAGACAACTTTGGTTGGCTTCCTCTCCTCTCTTTTCTGGAGAGCGGTGTAAGGGGAAGAACTGTAGCAGACTTGTGTCTTTGCGACTCGCAGTGAAAATCAATACGGATAAAGAAGGGTGTCACCAGTAAGCGCCCCGTTTGAGCATGCGCAAAGTGATATGTGACAACATCCAAACGCACGTGTGTGTTTGTTGTGTGAAAGTAACCGGGATCTAACGTGCAATTGTGAAGGAATTTTATTGAGAGCGAAAACATGAGATTCTATGTGTTGGATACCATTTATGCATGTGTTTTACTCTATGTGAAATCAACATCAGCAGTACAGTATCAATGGGCACTCCCAATAGGTATGTATTTAAACACTGGTTGCATTGCAGCGATAATTCCCCTTTGGATATTCAACTTTTAAGTTCATCCTCTGCATTTTCTCATCACATTTTATAAAATATTCCACTGCTTATGGATTCATTCACGCCTTCTTCTGCATGTCAGATTTTCCAAAGCAGTAACGCTATTTTTTTTAATTTTTATCTGAATTTGTAAATGAATGCTATATCTATGCATTATACAATATCTGCAGTAACGAGAATTATACAAATTAATCCCGCGTTAGGATAATGTTCAATTATTCATGCCAAGTGTTATAATTGGCGGTTTCACTCGCCACGACAACTGCCGTTATGGAAGTGACGCTAATTTGGGGCCAATTGATGCCGGTTTGGGGAAACGATGCTCGACTTCCAATCATACGGTACAAGGAGTAGCATATATAATATTAATTACATAATTCATTACTCTAATAATAAGCATTATTCGATATGTATATAGTTATCGATTAGCTTTAAGACGTAATCAAGCTAAGGAACCTATTCTCAAATAGTACTTGTATATGGCCATAAACGTGAACAAGATGCCAACTCCATTTAATAGCGAAATTCATTTGAACGGTTTATGGTTCATTTTACAATCATCATGAAAATTATTTAAATAATCAGCGAATGTCATAAAGTATAGTCTGTGACAGGATATCTATACATATATATGTACTTCGTCGAACAACCCAAATACATGTTAATATTTCGTTTTCGTTTGTACTAAGCATTTTATTGTTTCAAGCCAGAGGCACTGAGAAATGAGTTGATTGGATAGCTGTATTTACATGCATATCATCACCATCATCATCAATATCATCATCATCGTCGTCGTCGTCGTCGTCAGCATAATGATTATTTTTGTTATTATTATTATTGTTGTTGTTGTAGATGCTGTTTGTTGTTGTTGTTGTTGTTGTTGTTGTTGTTGTTGTTGTTGATGATGCTGTTGTTGTTACTGTTGTTTCTCTTGTTCTTAGTGCTATAATGAATCTCAGGGTGTCATTGTTCATGAGATTGGCATTTCTGTCGTGGAGCGTTAATACAAAACTTCAAAGAGAAATATAATTAATTAAATTGAAGTAATGTGAAACTTTGCATTGATTTCGACTCTACTTTTTGCATACGCCGAGGTGAACCATGTGTATGGTGCAAAGTCAGGTTACATTGAAATTTGACTTCTAATTCAAATGTTTACACTTACTAACTGATCGAGCTTGGAGAAAAGCGTCCAGTCGTCAATGTAAACAGGCATATACCTTTGTATGATATATAATGAAGCCAGTATGCAGACCGCTAGTTTGTACATTCGAGTCAACCTTGTCGAGTACACAGATGTTCGAATGTTACTCTGGTTCACTATGTACAGTGGAATATGCCATGTAATGTGATAAATAAACCACCTAAGTAGATAGCTAATAGCATAATTATAACATCACATCCACAATCCACGTATCAGGTAATGCACCTTTAATTTCATACCTTCCTCAGCAGCTATGGTATGGTTTAAAAATTGGTCTACAAAAATGTAAAGCTAATATTAGCATCTTATGACCTCAAATAATAATGTGGACATTTATATTACACAAAATCCACGCTATAAAATATACTAGCTTTATACTTTGTTAGATTTGCGAACACTAAATATTGTCAGTAAGTATTATATTATGCAGAGCGGCGACGTCAAAAAGACGGATCAGGCCAAAAGGCTCATTTCATTTCGGAACAGTGCCGACGTTCACATGAATTAACTAGCACTTTCAAATCGTGCTTACTTCAATGAACAACCATAAAATTACAATCAATTCTTAAATAAACCGAATTTCTATTAATGGTTAACAACAAAAAACACATCATTTTATAATTTTT
>JAUTBQ010173912.1:0-11512 GCA_032361185.1 Lepetodrilus ovalis
GCGGGTTTTCTCCTGCCCTAAACTGACAAGTCGTGATGTTAGTGAAAGATTCTAGAAAGCGACTCTAAACCCCATTAAAAAAATATATAAATAAAAATTTTAAAAATACACAACCCCGTAGGCTATCCATAGTTTCAGAGGGTGAACACATGAGAATATCCAGACTAAATCCAGGGGTGTTTTCTTCACTTCGGCCCCTAATACAATCCAGTAGACTATCTTTATTTCCTGAAGATGATCAGACTAAACATGACAGTGTACAGACTAAGCCCAGCAGTGTTTTCTTCACTTCGGCCCCTAACGCAATCCAGTAGACTATCTATATTTCTGAAAGTAAATTTCCTGGCGGTGAACCCACTTTCACACGACAGTATACAGACTAAACCCAAGGGTACTTTCTTCACATCAGCCCCTAACATCATCCTCAAGGTATCAGCTCCACAAAGCAGTCAATCGACTCGGACTGTCGTCATCAAGCTGTTTCTGGGCCATTCATGAGTTGACGTTGATAAATCTGCCATGCATCTCCCCACTGAATATTAAAACTTTAAGCTGTTTGTGTATCGAGTGCCATCATGTTGTGTACGAACACTGGTGGTACTGTTGCTTACTCGCCACATCCAAGTCACGGGTCAAACTGAGAGGCCTTCTCTCGACATTTTTTAACACTTTTTGTTTGAATACTTTGAAGCTGTTGAATACCTGTAGTCAATACAGTCAACAGTGGGTGTGATTGTTGCTGGCTCAAAGAAGCCGGGTGTATGTAAAACTGGCCGACTTTCTTGACGTTAACCAGTATCACAGAGGAGCTACTTCATACAAGTCAGTCTAGATCAGGGATTGCCTTCTTCAAGGTAAACTTGTTCAATGTGTTACAGTGATCGAAATTAACACTAGTCCTCTATAGCATGGGCCATTTCTCCCAATGCTAAAGGTATCCTAAGGACTAGTAGAAATTCATGTCATTTGTTATTTGTATCACTATTCAGACTAGTAAGTTTTAAAGTTAATTTCGATCTCTGGTGTTATTATTACCGATGTTTCTCTCATCTGATCTGTTTTATAGATAGTCTTATTATTTATTACCATTCCCTTCAAGTTTTGCTTTGTAAAATATGATAGGATAAGATAAAGCTTTATTACCTTTTCAGGAATTTGCTTTGCATATACAGTCGTCGCAAATGGGTGAAAGATTCCCGCAGCGATCTTAAACTCCATAATCACTCATTGCATATACAGAGCATTAACAATCGCATACAAAATAAGGGTAAATATAGACATGATACTTATTAAGAGAAGACAACAATATAAGACAATTAAACGTTTCATAAAACAAATAATTACATGTACAGTAGTAAACATGAGAACAAACCTAACGATTACAGTAATGATTTAAAATGTTTATGCTTGTAGGAATAAAATAATGTTTTGCATGATTGGAGGTAACACCGACCAGATGGCAAAACTGTATATTCGGAATTTAAAATATGGATGGGGGTCATTAACAATTTTTTAAGCAAGGACTAGTACACGCTTTTCATAAACACCAGATTCTTTGTTTTTCTTTGGATGATGATATGGAAGATACTAACATCTGTTCAACATTCTGATTCCTCTTGTTAATGAGTTCTCATTTTACGATATACACTGATGGTTGCCATGGTGGTAGTGGGTGGGCCAATGGTTGCTCATGAGATGTGAAGACCATATTGAACACAGCTCCATAATGAAAGACAGCAGAGCATTATTGACTTGATACAAGCTGTGCCCCCTGTAGCTGGGATGTAGATCTGTATGTCAACTTTCATCATGAGTCAGTAAAGTGAGGAACCAGACCTTGGGTGTTTAGTACAAGATCAAGCTGTTCGCTTCTTCGAGAACCTTGTCAACAAATTGCCCGAAATGAAGCCGGTGCACCTCCCTCCGAGACTAGATAGTCTCAGCGGGGGGCTGCTGGCATCAGATGTTTGTGTTGTTCAAAGCATCCTCTAGCTCTTCAGTTCTGGAAATCCATTCCGATGTACCAACGTAGTCGCCCCAGGGAGGCTTTAATGTCATGTCTGCCAATTATATCCACTCCACCTGCGAATGTAACTTATGTCGCTGAGGTCGATTCATAATCAAAGCCATGTATGATGTAAGGGAAAAAGTGAAATATATTTCTTTTAACAGTGAAAAACATTTCCTAAGCATATTTCTGAATATTACGTCATATGAATGCTTTTGGGGATTTATTAATATCTAAGGTTCTGTAGAAGTATGTGCCGACATATTTGCATGATGCCAATTGTGGAAAATTACTTTATACCATAAGGCTGGAAATTAATTAGGCACAAATCCACATTTTTCCAAATGTCTTGAGTTCAAATTGATTTTGTGCACTCGAACACTTTAGGTGATGTTTTTCTGTATTTTGAAGATGTAGATAATTTATGGAGAAATTCACTGCATTACAACCATATGTAATGGTATACTTGAACTATGGATTTACAGAAAGTTTTACATAAATCTATTCTGTAGTAGAACCGCTTCATGAAAACCCCAAAATGGCAACTGGACTTGAATATTCAGCCTCATTATATGTTTTTTCCAGTCGAATTAATCGTATCTAATTTCGCGTTTCTAAACGGGTATTTACAATCGCCACAGGAGGTTAATGCCTGAATAGCAGCTAGACTGGCCAGGAAGATGCCTTTCAGACTTCTCTCGGTCCAAACACAACTCTTATCCTGGACTGTGATAGAGCCATCACCCCTGGGGGTCCCAGTCCTAGTCCAGTTAAGATAGGGGTGTTCCAGTGGGCTGGCACCCTTGAGATCAGATGACCAGACAGTTAGATAGGGGTGTTTCAGTGGGTCGGTACCCTTGGGATCAGATGGCCAGACAGTTAGATAGGGGTGTTTCAGTAGGAGGATGTGGTGTGTTTGCATTTAGATATGTCTTCATAACTTCTCAGTGGTGATAGTAAATGTAACACAAATTGTAGCTAGTTTGGGACATCACTTATATGTCAGAATGTATCTTTTAAATTTTTACATTACTATTATCAATATACTTTTCTGTCCTGTGTCCTGTAGTGTGTGTCCTGTATATTGTGTCTTTTATAGTGTGTCCTGCATAGTGTTTCCTGTATAGTGTGTCCTGTATAATGTTATAAAAATAGTATGTGGGTCCAATAGTATGTGTCCTGTATAGTGCTCCATGTACAGTGCTCCCTGTATAGTGTGTCCTGTATAGTGTGTCCTTATGGTGTGTCCTGCATAATGTTTGTTTTTGTATTCCCGTGGATGTATATCTGTAAAATAATTGCCTATACATTGTTTAGCGGGTTACAGGTAACACAAACAACTAGACAATTGCGGAATTCATGATCACACCCACCGTGAATGTGATGCACATATATTACTTCACAGCCTCTGCTGGCAATGGCTATTACCTGACTGAAACTCACCACACACACACAGACACACTTAATTCACATCCGTTTATTCATTTGTAAAGGGTATTGTCGGATCATTGTGCAAGTGCATATTTGCACAGTGTGCAAAGCACAATTTAAATTAGCGCTTTGTACCACATGTTGTCACTTTAATTTGACCATCAAACATTCAAGTGAGTTAGTTAGTCCATGCAGTAGAAAGGTCTTCAAGGGCTTTTGTAGTGAAACTAAAGTAGAGAAGGAATGTAGGAGATGTCTCTAAAAATGACGGTGAGTGTTGTAGGGGTGTTATGGAAGTTTCTAAGTGATCCATGAATAATCCATTCACTGTATATATATCCTACTTATTGTATAGATGTCATCTTGACAAGGGAAACACTAGTCGGTTTGGAGGTAAATATATAAGATCCTACTCGTGGGATTTTATTTTTATTTTATGTCCTGGTCCAATGAATTTGTATGAAGTGTTTCTGGGATAGGCCTTGACTAACTGCATAAGATATTTGTTGACTGTCTTTTATGAGTAGAATGCTACAACATTCACGAAAGTCAGTTTTCCTTCTCTGTCATGGTCTGAGATCCACTTGAAGCAGGTTCTACGGCAAGGTCACAGAGGTAAATAATCTTACATTAGTCATGGTTGGAGCTAATACATGCTGGGATGCCAAGCCAAGCCCTCTGAACATATGACACTTGAGAACTACATGGTAAGAGACTTGTATGATGTGACATCAGTTGTGTGGGACTTAGGGCCTTCCCCTGTTGGTTCTGAACATCCATGAACGCCTACAACCTGTTGGTTTTCTGAACATCTCTTGAAGCCTTCAACTTGTTGGTTTTCCTAACATCTCTGAATGCTTTGAACTTGTTCATTTTCTGTACATCTCTGGATGCCTTCCTCATTGGGGTTTTTTCTGAACATCTCTGAATGCTTTGAACTTGTTCATTTTCTGAACATCACTGGATGCCTCCCCCCTATTGGTTTTCTGAACATCTCTGGATGCCTTCAACCTGTTGGATTTCTGAACATCTCTTCACCCAAGTTCTTTGGTTATCATTACAGAATTGTTTATATTTATAGTTCTCTTGAAATAGTCCCGCCAATTGACATTTTGAAGTGCTGCTGGCAAAGACCATAAATTAACCATCGTTTTTTTCCCCCCATAGCGACGCTTATAACATCTGGTAGAACAATGACCAGTGATGTGCTTTTTATGAGGAAGTTGGTCTGTGTGTGGCTTATACTGCTACCTCCTTAATACCATATAGATGTTATGAACATTGTCATAAATGTTATAGATGTTGTTGTTAATGTTATGGATGCTGTCGTTAATGGTATATGTGTACGTTTTTGTACGGGAGATGGTTTGTTATGTAAGGGCTATTGGCATTCTCTGACAGGTGAAATGAATGGCCTGGGAACAAGAGGTATATATTTAGACAATGATGTGTCATGTCACATGTCAGAGGTGTTGTGTGGAACTCACGACAAGACAGAATGATGTCATTAATATTTAATCAATCGTTATTGAAAAATGAATTGACTATTGAAATTTGTTAATGAATATTGTTATTTTTTTCTTTTTCAATTATTTTACACCTGTGTTATTTTTTTTATTTTTTTTTTATGAAATTTCTTTGATGTCTCTTGGTGGAAAGTTTTCTAAAACATCATTTGTAAATCATTTGAAATTTTAGGTTATCACTATTGAATTTACTGATTATGCGACTATAGTACATGAACATGCAAAAGCTTTCAGTAATATGCTATTGCATTTATTCCCATAGACAAGAAAAATATTTTTTTGTTTGTTTTCATTGTCATATTAGTGGTTGGTCTGTTTTCATCATCTATTTCACCATTAATTAGGCAAAATGTACATGACTTTTATAATCATTTGTTCACTATCTGAAATTCATATGAAGCAGCAGTAAAATCTGCTATTATCTTCACAGCAGGCTATCCAAATAAAAATGCAGAAAACACCATTAAAGCTGACGATGTGCCAATATAATTTCCATTTACTTTTAAAATCTTCTTTTTTATAAAAGGTTAAACAGAACATAAAATATTATCTTTAGTAAACAGACATTAAATATGATGGATGATTCTAAATTGTCATGGTAAATAGTTATACAATTCATCAAAAAAGATTTTATCCACAGTTTCCAGCTTCATGTATTCTCTTCCTGATAGATGTGTTCCACCGACATGTAATTACCGATATGAAACTGACTTCAACACTGCATAACACTAATCTTCTTGTCATAACCAGCTCAAATTAAGTTTTGATCACAAAACATCTGCCTCAAATAAACTTGAATGCATTAAATATTCTCAAACCAGTTACCAATGGGATGAAGTTTTTAAAAAAAGGAATTGGAAACAATTACCAAAAAAACTTTCCATCCGATGTATAATTTAAGCAATTTTTGAGTGATGTGTGATTGGCCAGTGAGGAAATTTGATTTTCTCTGCGTGACTATTTTCCTTATGGCGCCGTTTATACCTGTATTTTGTTCATTAACCCTTTCCCTGCTGGCACTGTGACAGTCACAGCTCTGTGGGACATCTCTGTTGATGCTAGAAGGTAAAGGGTTAAAGTACCTCGCGACTGTAATACAGAGACAATATGGAACTTTCAAAAGTGAAATTGATTAATTTTCTTCCACTCTAGGCACGACTAATACCCCTCATCTTGGAAATGGTTATTACGATTGTTTGTAATCTGAAGCCAGGTCTGTTGAATACGTATGGCTGTCCCTCGTGAAGGATCTACAATGGGAGAAATTTAAAAAATAGTCCAGCTTTGTTGTTGCCAATTTCAATTTCCTGAATAATTGTGGCTCAGTCTTCATTCAGTGGCACTGCAGTGTGCGTTAAGTTACCGAGAATTGTGGATTTCAACCTATGGAATTTGACAATTCTTTTCAAGGCAAATGAAATATAGATTAGAATATCGATGCATTTCACCATAATGCTAGGTAATAAATTGTATTACGTGATATGTTGCTAATTTCCAGCCAAACCACAGCCTTAGGTTGCTCATTATATGGATTTTGACATTTAGGTTATTAACAGCTTTAACCTTTTCTATAGGGCATCTTCTGTTGCCTCCAGCTAGATGTGATGTTAAATGAGCAGTGTGTGCAGCTTGAACTCTCAGTGTGTGCAGCTTGAACACTCAGTGTGTGCAGCTTGAACTCTCTCGATGCTCTGGTATTGTTACAGGTCATGTTAGTTTTCATACAACTCCTACTGGGTACCCATTCACAGCTATTTGTACCACAGCAGAATGGATGTTAATCAGGGACATTATTTTATGGTTGAACTATGAGGCTGAGCTGGAAATGAGGAGTTGTGAGACAGGTGCATTGAATTGAGCATGGCAAGACACCAATCGTACAAAACTACCAGCAAACACTACAGAATACCATCCATACCACACTACCTGCATATGAAAGTACGACATAGACGACATCATACAAACATAACTGTCACTCGCCTTGAAGAAGTTTCTCAGAAAGTTACGGCCTTTGGTCAGGCTGTAATGCTATACACATTATACTCTGTTATATTGACATTGACAAATGTTCGACCGATATTATAACGATGTCCAGCACTGTTCAGATACATTGAAAGTGTTTCTACAAGAACCTGATATGTTTATTGACCGGCTCCATTCACAGACAACTTGAGTGACAGCTATCGACAATGTCGAGCACGACGCTACAATCCGTCATCAACGTAAACCAATACTTGCCCATTGATCCCGAGTCATTGCTATTTGATGGTCATCGATGTCATCCAGTCACCGCACCTGTCGGTCATCACCTGTACACTGACCAATGACCACGGATGTTAATCTGCTGGAGTTATTGACAGGCCTGACAGGCTTATTGACAGGTCCGACGGGCTTAATCAGTGCACGTGTACATTGAGTGGCCCTTGGTTTTTATCTCGTTCATGGATCTAGTAGATGAAGAAGAGCATTCTCTGATTATACTTAAATGCGCTTTGAGATTGAGCACAATTATATAATGCCCAGAAATTGCAAAATGCAGATAATATTTGTGATCTTTTTATTGTGCGTAAATTTGTCTCTTTTTCGTGTGCTCTAAGATGCTTGATCTTTGCTCGTAATGGTTTCACTCATCCTGCCAATTACAATCGGGTCCTGAAGCCAGCTATCTCGTATGGCTGGAAGCTCAGGGATGTGAGATTTTTTACTTGTTATAAATCCTGTAATTTATATGTACATTAATGCTTTTTGGCGTCTGCGGGCCGCTGGGTTCATGTGATTGTGTCTACGTCTCTTTGTGTCGTCAACAGTAGGCTGAATCAGCGGTATACCGTGAATCTAGGGTAGACCATGAATCTATGGTAGGCTGTGAGTATGGTAGACCATGAATCTATGGTAGACTGTGAATCTATTGTAGGCTGTGAATGTATGGTAGACCGTGAACTGTGAACCAATGGTAGACCTTGAATCTATGGTAGGCTGTGAACAAATGGTAGATTGTGAATCTATGGTAGGCTGTGAATCTATGGTATGGTAGACAGTGAATCAATGGTAGACCATGAATCAATGATAGACTGTGAATCTATTGTGGATCTATAGTAGGCTGTGAATCTATGGTAGGCCATGAATCTATGGTAGGTTGTGAATCTATGGTAGACCATGAATCAATGGTAGGCTGTATATCTATGGTAGGCTGGCTGTGAAGCTATGGTAGACTGCGAATCAGTGGTAGACCGTGAATCTATGGTAGGCTGTGAATCAATGGTAGGCTGTGAATCTATGGTAGACCATGAATCTATGGTAGGCTGTGAATCAATGGTAAGCTTTGAATCTATGGTAGACCGTGAATCTATAGTAGACCGTGAATCAACGATAGACGGTGAATCTATGGTAGGCCATGAATATGGTAGGCTGTGAATCAATGGTAGTTTGTAAATCTATGGTAGACTGTGAATCTATAGTAGGCCATGAATCAACAGTAGACTGTGAATCTATGGTAGACCATGAATCAATGGTAGGCTGTGGATCTATGCTTGGTTGGAACAGTCCATTGTACATTTCCATCTGGCCGTGTATTACTGCAAATTATCATTAATATCCTGACAGACAGCCCACCATGCAAAAAAAGTTACTGAATTACATTATTATTTAATCCTGGACTTAACGTAATCCCAGATGTATTGAGCACGTAATACTCCTGGGAGTCGGTGCAGAAATAATACAAATGAATAACATAAAAAAATAACACATAATAAACTGCGTACGCTGAATGGGATGCAATGCTGACGATTGCGCATTTCAGACTATCGCTGATGAGCAATATGCATCCTGTGTATGGATTAACAATCCACAATTGTTTAATTTATTTCAGCAGCTTTCTTTTTATCATATTTGCTCAATATTTAATCTCAATTTCTGTTGTTTCCCTGCCTTTCATCTCCGAGGTGATAAATCATCTCACTTCGTCACGCTATGGAAAAATAAGCTTGCGCAGTGTTGACAGAGTTTTAACTCATTTTCCGAAGTACAATAAAATTGATATTACTACAATTTGGTCTAGCCAATAGGAGTCATAATACCTGATGTTGCAATTTGTCCTCATAACTAACACGTAAAGTATCAACTCAACTACGTAACTCAACGTGAAATGATAGACTAAACTTTTAGTACCGATTAGCAGGCGGCTGGCAGATTGTTATGTTGCCGTAGATCATAGATGAAGATCCTCAATAGCTAAAACATCTGCAGTTATTGTCAATAGGTTTCACAGTGGCTTTATCCGATTTTATGCAAGAATGAATTTTGGAAGTTTCATTTTTATTAATACTTGGATATCGTGAAAAATTATGTTATACCGTGGTCAATTTATATAGTATTGTCATAGTGTAGTAACACATTCACTATCGCTGTCTAAGGATGGAATGATTGACAACATTGCTTTAATGTATTCCACTACTAGTATTGATTAATACATCAGTCAAACTAAACATTTTGTTTTTGTTTTATTATAATAGACTACTAGGGTTTAAACTTAGGGGATTTCATGAGTGTTGTTTATTCAAGCTGAAAATATCTTGCATTTTGAAGGGTAAAGTTAACATGCTATTGATATTAAAAGATTGGGAGTTAAATGTCTTCCAGGGGCTATTTAACCATGGGTAATTGGTATGCACTCAGAATGGCAACTATGCCATTTCACACTCGATGAACATGATCATGTGATTTTTAATTCTATCTCCATAATCATTTTAAGTGCGATGAAAATTTTGACTGAATATTTTTTAATTAAATTATTAATATGAAATGATTATGTCAGTTTTGATTAATATGAAATTGATGATTTGATGGTTAAAGTGATTATGAGTGGAGTTGACGACAATGTGTATGTATCGTTGAGTACATGTATGTGTGTGTGTGTGTGTGTGTGTGTGTATGTGTGTATGTGTGTGTGTGTGTGTGTGTGTACTTGTGATTGTGTGTGTGTGTGTGTACATGTGTATGTGTTCATGTAAGTGCATGCATGTGTGTGTGTATTTGTGCGTATGTGTGCATGCACCACTGCTATATTATGACATTAACTCGGTACAAATGGAGTTCTCTGTGGGTTTTTTTTAACTAATACTTGAAATTGATACCACAAGATGATCTCGCTCTCTGCCTCCCAGTAATGACAATTTCTCCACAAAAGAGACCACCACCCTTTGGAAGAAGACGTTCTAATGACTGTGATGAAATGAAGAAGCTATAACAGTTGTGAGCATGGTGTAAATCTCAAGCCATAAATCTGGCCAATCTCGCGTGTTGAAACCAAGCAGAACCACAAAGAGCTGCTGTTCATTGCTAGCCATGATTAATACCAGTGATTGTCTAAAGAGGCGCGTTATTTCACCAGCTATCAAGAACAAGTGTTTTGCTATTGTGTGTGTGTATGGTGATGATCAATACTAGCTCCACACTGATTTAATAGTGTGAATTACGGAACGGTTCATTGCATTATAGACCAAAACGTTTATATGTTAATGCTGTTTCCTATATGTTTGTATGTTGTTTTACTTTTTAGGATGGAAAAAAAATGTAATATTAATAGATATGTAGGAATTTTAATGCTGATTTTATTTTTCTCCCTACCATGTGTAGCATTATATTAATTATTAAAAGAATTGTTGAATATTTGACATGCCTGATGTGAAAAATTTTAATGATTTTTTATGGCCTAATTAGTATTTCAATATTACGTGGTCATAGAATTGGGTTTCAACACGGCATTAATTTATAATGCCTTTTATTGATCTTCTCGTAAGTTTAGCAAAACCATGAAATTTCTTAAAAGCTGTTGGTTTTATTTTCACGATGCATTGATCGTTAGGGAAACATTGAAATCCTGAATGCATGAGATCTTTAGTGATTCGCTTCCATGCGAGTCCATTGACACATTATGCTTCACGATTTTTCCCATCGTCGAAAAATGTTGTTTTTGCATATTTTCAGGAAGTGAATTTCAATGCATTAGCTTGTCATTGTTTTCTGGAAGTGGTTTTGCTAAACTCTGAGCACCGTTGTTGATTTGGTTGATTGATATTCCTGCAAGGCTATTGACAGTGTTTCTGGTTTCTGTAACAGGGAGGGTTTACGTAATGTGGTGCCTGGATACTGCACGACTCTGCTGAAGAACTTGTGTTCTGGGTACAATTTTAGTATAATGTGTGTGCATGTACGTGCGTGCATGCATGTGTGGGTATGGTTTGTGTGTGTGATTGTGTGTATGTTGTGTGTGAGTGAGTGTGTGTGTGTGTGTGTGTGTGTGTTTGTGTGTGATTTGTGTGTATGGTATGGTATGTGTGTGTGTGTGTGTGTGGTGTATGCATGCATGTGTGCGTGTGGTTTGTGTGGGGTGTGTGTGTGTGTGTGTGGTGTATGCATGCATGTGTGCGTGTGATTTGTGTAAGGTGTGTGTGTGTGGTGTGTGTGCATGCATGCATGTGTACATGTGATTTGTGTGTATGGTTTGTGTATATGGTGTGAGTGTGGGTGTGTGTGTATGTGTGTGTGT
>JAUTBQ010173923.1:0-25481 GCA_032361185.1 Lepetodrilus ovalis
TGCATGTGTGTGTGTGTTTGTGTGTGTGCATGTGTGTGTGTGTGTGTGTGTGTGCCTGTGTGTGTGCATGTGTGTGTGTGTGTGTATATGTGTGTGTAGGTGAGAGAGAGAAAGTGTGTAATAACGATACCTTTAATTTAAGATGCAATTCATGATCTCATTGTTCCAGTAGGTATTCATCAATAAAATCCAGTGACATGAATCAGACCACCATAATCTATGTCTTCCCACACTTATTACTACAAAAAGAACTGTAAATCAGAACAGTTCATTAAAAAAAACGAAAAAGAAATACCAAACAATTTCCAAATTCATAATCCATCAAATACCTTTGTGACAATCAATACCATCATCTTTCAGAACTATCAGTCTGTTGAGATGTCGAGCAAAATTTCTGGTGTCTTTGCAAAGCACTGAGATATTTGTACGTCTTTCCACATACACAGGCATAAGTAATGTTATCATGAACAGCTTGACAATGTCTCTTCACATATCGAAGTTTGCTAAACATTTTCCCACAAATCTCGCAAGAAAATGTTGGTGCCGATAGAACAAGCTGGTGCTCTTTGTGTTCTCCACTTTCAAAGGAGGAAATCCAATTCCTTGACACTGGATTAAACTGTCCAGAGCCTAATGCCTCTGGCAAGATACCTGCACTGCTTCCACTCAAAGGATTGAAACCAACCTCAGCAGCGTGACCTGCAAGCAACAAAAGATGGATCGTGGTGACACTGGATCGATTGATACCGACTAGCTACCATGCAAGGACTACCATATGTATATTATACCTCAACATTTTTGCAATTAGTTGTGGAAATCACAAATTTCAGTAACCATGATGCAAAATCACTAAAGTGCAATATGTTCGCATGGTTTGGGAAGTTATTTTCATCATATGTCTATTATTAACAAGAAAATAATATTATCTTCATAGAAAATAACTAGCAATAATTTTGAATGTTGAAATACAACTTGTTGGCAAAGACGACGAGTTCACGATAAAATCAGGAATATACGTTTATGAAACCACAAAACAAAAAAATAACAACCGGTATGAAGCATTGGATTAAGCAAAAAGAGTTAAATTAGAAACTTAACTTTGCCAAGGTTTACACCGTCTATTGCAAGGAATGTTGGATGTGTAGTAATAGTAGTGGTTAAAGTGTCACGACTAAACAATGGAATTTTTAAAATATGAATACAATCGGAGATTACTAAAATACCATAGACAATGGCTATAAGGCTGAAATCACTTGGTGTTCCATCATCCACTCAATACACTTGAATACAGATCCCTCCAAAATTACAAAGGTTCACTACTAGCTATAAACATTTAGACCATTGATGTAAACTGAACTTTGAAGGGATGGCTTAATTGTGTATCGCAAATTACCTCCATGCAATCAAGACATTTTGGCCAATTGCAAAACACGGCATGATTTCTGATGCTTGCTGAATGTAAAGCTGTACTTGTACACTCTGCCACAGGCGCACGTGTACGTCACGTAGTCGTGGTTCGCCTGCTTGTGCCTTCTCCGGCCACGAGCATCGGCGAACACCTTTCCACATTCCTCACAAGGAAATGTACGCTTCGACTCATCTGGATTTCTCCTCTGGTCCGATTTACCAAAATCATACAAATCTGTCAAACTGATTTGCATGGCTGTTTGTCCGTAAGAACTCAACTGCATCCTTGAAGATTTGTAAGCATCATCATCTCCAATAGCAAATCCACATCCTGGAAGCAAGAAAAAGCAAATTCTGGTTGATTCCAAATCAATTTTAATGGAAAGGTATGAAGAAGATGATGAAGAACAATGGCATGAATTAAAAGTCAAATGTTCAAATTATGTATGTCTGGTAGATAATAAATATTACAAGTAATAACCTGTTGTATTCATTATATGTAGTTGTAGCAATACCTAGGACCATAAAAGCAACTACCGGTACAAATATCAGCATTGTCCTAATTTGTAACAGAGATGTCATTTTCACCCTGCATACAGGAACTAGAGTTGAACATAAATATCGAAGAAATAGTTCATTCTTCCAACAGAATGTAATGTACATTGGTCAAAAACTACCAACAGAAAATACTTTTATTCAAATGGCGCAAAGTTAATGTTATTGTGAACAGAAAATCAAAGTAATTAAAATCCACACTGTCACTACGGACACTTGCATTAACTATGAAAACTTTAATGCTATATACTTAATCAAGTTTTAATATTCATGAATGAAAGAAATCATAATAAAGAGCCGGTTGTTCAGATCCATCAACACTTGAATAAGGGCTTCTTATTCACAAATGTGTGTTGATATGGGGTTTTTTTTTTTTCTATAACCGCTACACAAATAAAATGAATGCATCATGCCAGAATCAGTTTGGTTAAATAATAGTGTACCAGAGAGCAATTGCATTATTCTAATACGGTATATTGAAAATCCTAAATACTGTAACACTAATAAACACAAATAGGGGCCATATGGCGATAACATTATATATATACGTATGTGTCTATACAAAATTATGCACCTGCATTCAAATCTTGGAATTTACATCTGTATTTAAATCTTGGGATATATAAAAAAATTTGAACAATGTTCTTTGAAAATCTATACCAGTATTGGTCCAACCAATACACGTAAATGCAGGTAATACCAATGTGTTTCTTACTGGAGACCATACTGTGAGATACAAGAGACAATTCCAGCACATTAGGAAATCTGCATCTTGATCTAGGTCCAGTAGGATATGTCAGTCATCAGTAAACTAAAAAGAAATCTAATTCAAACAATAAATGCCTACTTGGTTATAAATTTAGCTGAACATTTGTCTGGTTTAAAACACAGCACGTTTTCTGGTGTTTGAAAAGAGTGCACTGGTATTTATAGTCTTTCCCACAAACACAAGAGAAAGTCAAGTGTTCATGATTGGCCTTGTGATGCCTTCTCCTCCACCGGGGGTCCATGAAAACCTTCCCGCAAACCTCACACGGATAAACAGGCCTTGCAACAGCCTCGGTTCCACTCGATATTGGACAGATCTTTCTAGGAATGTTACACCCTCTACGTCTGTCTACAAATGCTGCGTGTGAACCACGATACTGATTGTGGTGATAACTGGTTTCATTGTTAGATGCATCTCCGTATGTCTCCATGTTAGTGAGTAGTACTGGATCAATGTCCACAGCCTGGTCCAGCCTCCAGACATCTGTGTCAGTCTCTGGAAGCAAACAAATTCAGGTCTTGGAACAGTTGTATTTATTAATGTCAATGACAATCAAACTTCCAGATGAGGTTGGACTACAAAGAGAATGCATACACATTGGCAGCATCTTGTACATTTGCATGCTAAAAAGAATATACACAAACATTAAGTAGTTATTCATGGCTTTCACGATTCAAGTATCAAAATGCTTTCAACTACTAATATCCAGTGTGTCAAGTATATATAGTGTACAGTTAATCAATGAGGCACTGCAAGATCCATCTGCACCAAGTCCTAGTCTCATAATCAATTCAGACACATTTCACTTTCTTCCATCTTTGAACCATCTGCATGCTTATCAACACTCAATCTGAATAAAACAAGGTCATCATACCCTTGTCATGACCTATGGAATTCATTAATCAATATCTGTTAAACATACATTCACTGGTTCATTTTCATGTTGTGAATTCTGCAATGTTTCTTATGTCTCTGGAGCGAGCCCAAGTAACTGTAAGTACTCCCACAACCACAGATATACTTCATGCTTTTGTGATTGGCTTCATAGTGTCTCTTTATGCCTTGCAGGTATTGAAAGTCTTTGCCACATTCGGTACATTTATATCGCTGCTGGCCACTTTGGACAGACATACAAGACATATAGCCTTGGTTTGCATCAGAGGGGATGGACATTTCTGAAGGTGATAAATTCCAATAAAGTCTGTTTCTTCCTTGCAGTAAACCATGAACAGAGCTCTGAACCATTCTGAGCGAGGTGCCCATGTCTGAAAACAACAAAAGATACACATAGACGCCAAAGTAAATAGTGTTGATCAACTGTATGTATATTATACATCTTGCAAAAATACATCCTAAGTAAGAAAAAATACTGTATGTTCTGGTTAATGAAGAGACCAGAAAAAATATAGAATAGACCTCAAATACTTTCTATTTATACAGGTGGCAGTGGGTAGAAATGTCTCAAACTTGCTTCAGCTTTCTATTTGTACATTCTATGATGTACAAAACTTAAGTAAGTCACAAAATCATTTCTGTAAATGTTGATATCTTTCAGAAACAATGTGTGGAGAGAAAAAGTACTATTGAAACAGACCCACAATAATGATACTGAAATCACCAGTAAAGAAGTTTCATTTGGCTGTAATACCTAAGTCAAATTAATGTCTGAGTGTGCAAATCAGCTATCTGCTATTTGACAACCTTGATAATCAGTGATAGAAACTAATTTCATTTGGCTGTAATACCGAAGTCAAATTAATGTCTGAATGTGCAAGTCAGCTATCTGCTATTTGACAACCTTGACTCAATCTTGATAATCAGTGATAGAAACTAATTTTTAAACATACTCGACCGAAAAGTGATAGAAATAACAAATGTTATGAATTTCTTCTCACCCGTAGGACATGTTTAGCATTGGGAGTGTTAATTACGAACCCTGATAATCCAAATAAATAAACATTGTAAATAAATGTTTTTAAGCAACATTTTCTATCTACATTCCACTTGGGAACCATGAGCAAATTGGCAAAATTACCCTGTGGCAAAAGAAGTGGACCGAACACTACACAGACTGCATCATGTCACACTGTTTTTGATGTCTTTGCAGTGAACCCTTGTACATGTAGACTCCACCACAGACGCACTTATAAGTAACTTTTTCATGATTGGCTTCATGGTGCCTCTTCCTCCCTGCGTGGTCAGTGAACACTTTCCCACAGACTTCACAGATATAGGTAGTCTTGTGATTGCTCGTATTCATGAGAAACCCCATACTGCCTCCCAAATCAAACGATATTGGCATGTTATTGTCAGCATCTCCTAATGTTGGAAAACAAGCCATCCTTCCATACGTAGAGCTCGATTGAACCGATCTTCCATATATACTCCGAGAGCCTCCGATGTCTGAAATGCAAATAAATGCAAATGGAGTCCAAAGGTTTACTGATACTACATAACCTACAATTAATACAAAAATAAATGACAATATGAAGAACAAGATACAAGAAGTAATGTATTACAACCAAAGCATAGTACTATAGTGAGGTAGTAATAATCTTCAAATCGACATATCCATGATATATCCCAATGCATCTCAAAAACAAAATGTGCAGAGGAACAATGTAAGCTTCAACAACAATATTCTCTTCCCAGTGGGATGCAGCATCATACACTAGTCCCTTTTGAATTGCACATCTATTTCAGCATACAGTAGTACAAATGAAGGACAACTACTAAACACACACCATTAATTAACCACAAATCTATAGCAAATCTTAGCCAGTGTTCAGTCTTGGTCATTCTGTTCCTGAGTTACCAAAAGTGTGGTTCATGCAAGCACATTTTTCATAAAGCGCTTCACACATTATGGATTTGGCTCATATAAACTCAATTGCCATCTTGAGGCTATAATAATTACAGCAAATTAATTTTGATGTCATTCCTTATATTGAGTCATAAGTAAGAAAACAAAGTCTTATCACCAAATTTAATCGTTTGAAAAGAACTATACATTTGTTAAAGTACCAGTATGTAAGTATGACATGGTGATTGAGTAACAGGGTACAAACATGTCCTCCTTTTATTATTACTATTAGTCATTTGAAGTAACTTACAACTGGTCAAGTTCTCCTGACTGATGGATGTTGACAATGTTAGCATTTGGTGTAATTGTGTTGTTATTTATTGTAATTGTGATTCATAAGACTATGTGATGGCAGTTGTTTTGTTTGGAACAATGGATTAATCACTAAAATGTGATGAAAATGTATAGCTGAGTTGATGTTGGTCATGTAGAACATTCTCAGTGATGTTTAGTCAGTGATTAGGCAAGGACAACAGAACGTCTTATCAACCAGAATTCACAGAGAAATTAAGTATCAATAAGACCTTTTTCACAAGGACAGCCAAATTCTACCATCAATATTTTGGTATAAACTGATGGTCAACCATGTGGGACACCTTGCATGTCTTCTTGTGTCTATGCAAAGAACATTGATATGGAAATGTTTTCCCGCATATACAGGAGTGAAGCACGTTGCCATGTACAGCGTCTGCATGTCTCTTTCGTGACCTCTCCTCTGTGAATACTTTACTGCACTTATCACAGTGCCACAGTTGCCTCCCCGGAGTTCTCAATTGTACAAGCATTTGGCTCTCGTCTACATGGAGATCTTCATGAGAAAGAATCGAGATCATTCCTCCAGCTGGACCAATCTCACCACATCTATTTCCTGAAAAAGAATGTCCCCATGTAAATCATAACAGGTATTTGACGTGCATCAAGAACGTAGATCTTGTATAAAGGTTGATCATTCACAAGCAAAATTCCCCTTTTCATAGACAAATATACTGATAGGATTTGAGCAGCAATATATTTCATAATTGATGAATCTGATACAGTAAAGAACAAGAAACTTTATGGCCTCCCTTAAATTATTGTGTGCACCATAGTAAAGAAACATACAAAATGTATTCTCTTAGCAGATCTGTATCAGAAAGTGAACTAACTGTACTGTTTATCCAGTTCCAAATTGACCGATATACAACTTTTGTTGAGGTAATATAGTTTTCAATAATAGGTTCATGGACATCAATGGGATAACAATTCTGAAATAACTAGAGACGAATACTAGTAAATGTCATTGGTGTGCTATTACATGTACCTTGTTAGAAATTGATCAAATTAACATTGCCATGAGCTTAGAAAGACCTTATTTTGCAGTACTACTTGGAGTTACTATTAGCCACTTCCCTGCTGAAAAACACAGCCAATGCTCTTTAGGGTATATCAGGCCCTGAGATCATAAAACACTTTGAGTTTGATTTCATGCTCAAGCTCATGTTCCATGGGGATTTATGAACAAATCTTCAAGTTGAGCACGAGAAAGTTTCGTAATCTCGGGGCCCATTGCCTACTGCATAGTGTTTTGAATCAATCACGATTCATTGCATATTGATGAGTGTTCACTGTTCAGAATGTTGTATCGATTGCCTTTTCAACATGCCTTAGAACATATTCCCCTAGCTGCACCAACGTTGTTGTTAGATGGTCACATTACGCAGAACTATAGCACTACAAGAGTAGTGAATCTTACACTCCAGGGTATCCTTTAACGAAGTTCTCGTATCTACTAAGAGACTGGTAGCGCTCGCTTTGCTGATAGCCAATACACTGCTATGAGAGCGCCACCAGTCTCTTAGTAGACAAGAGTTTCATGAAAGGATACCCAGAGTTGTGACTCGTAGTGCTACAATTGTTCTGTGCAACAGGCCCAAGTTTCTGTAAAGTAGACCAAACTGCCCTAACATTTTGTCAACGCAAGATATGAATATACCCCCAATGTATATGTACTGAACATCAATGATGTCATCTCTTTCGGCATATCTTCAGCAATGTATTCAATCTTCTTTGGAACAAGTTGAACAGTTATCATGGCCTTCAAGTACATCTGGTAATGAATGTGGAAACAAGCTTATCTCTGGATACATCGCAATAGGATTTGAATTTTTTTGGTTAATCTTGCATTGAGGTTCAGAGTCGCATTCAAGATTATTTTGTTCATTTCACATCTTTCAGTTTACGGCATGAGGAAACCTCCAGTACCTGTAGTATCAAGGGTTGAAGCAAACCTGCAATCTCTACTGCTGCTGATGAACCAAGGATGATAACTGCACTGTAACATTAGATTAGTGCATTTTATCATGATTCCATGTGCAGGAAACAACTTCTGCAAACTTTGATACTGGCTTCCTGTTGCATTTTCAATCTCAGGCCATAAATAAACCAAGTCAATGTCTAATTTTAATATGTTTAATTTCAATGATGAATCAATGGATATGTGGAATACAGCATATTATCAAGGTATTTACAGGAACTATCAAATGTTGTAGCCATGCTTCCTGCAAATTAACATACAAATGTTGAAATAACTGAAAAGTAAGAAAATAACTTGTTCTATCAAAACACAAAATGTTAGCAATATCATAAGCAATTTTGATGACTATTTAGCAAAATAAAATATTGAAACTCATACTCAATAATACAAAAAGGTTGGGTGCTGGGCTTACTCCTGTGAACCGTGGAAGAACTGTGAATTGCCAAGTGATAAAGATGTGGTTTTACTCCTTTATTGAGTGTATTAGTAACAGTGTGAATACCGTACACAAATAACAAAGTATCCACCCATCCACCCCATTTCACAAAGGAACCAATGTGTTTATAGACAGTATTCAACCTCTCAGTACAGTTCACTCTTGCTTCCAGAAAAAAACAAGAATCCCGAAATTCCTTGGACAGAGATGTGCATCATAGGCAAAATCAGTCAGACGAACAGTCTATGTCTAGATAACTTTAAAAATATTATTCACACTTTACAACCAGTATGCCAAAAGTTTCAAAACATACAAAACATTCTGGGAATGGAAACCATTTCAAGCTTTCATCAGATTCACTTTGGAAAAGCACAGTTATGCTTTTGATGGCGCTGTAAAGCATTACGATAAGAAAAAGTCTTTCCA
Organism: Lepetodrilus ovalis; assembly: GCA_032361185.1. Lineage (NCBI taxonomy): Eukaryota > Metazoa > Mollusca > Gastropoda > Lepetellida > Lepetodrilidae > Lepetodrilus > Lepetodrilus ovalis. The sequence continues at coordinate 8,750 of JAUTBQ010173923.1, forward strand.
CATTTACATGAATATTTCACTTTGTCATGAACAGCTTCTTTGTGTATTTTTCTGGAATACGGGTCTGTGAAGATCTTATCACAATCGCTACAAGGCCACGGAATAGACCTGCGTCTAATGATTCCTTTCATCCTCCCCACGATAGGTCTACAAGTTATGTCAGGATAGCCAGTAGGAAACAGATGGCCTACATCTTGCATGTAGGGTCCAAACATTCCAAAAGCATTGCCATCTCTATGAAAGTCTGACTCGAGCTGAAGCATGGTTTCACTTGGATCTTCAGATCCATTTCCTGAAAGTAACAAAAGAGGATGTCTTCAATCTAAGTGTCCAGACATTAGTTAATTTCCAAGTAAGGAACAACCAACAAACCACAGAACATTGCTGAAAATTGATCACTGTAACACATATTTCCACACATAAATGTTTTGCAGATGAAATACTTCAAAATGCAAGACAACACATAGCCCATGTGTTTCCAAATATTGGAATGCATAAAGAATGTTTTACAAACAGAAATAAGTTTCAAGGTCATCTGACCAGAACATTGTATTGATGACATTTGCAGATATCAACTCATTTCAGGCAGATGCCAATAACCAAGGAAATATTCACAGGATCTATTTTATTAATACTTAATAGAATGTCAGTGCATATTTGTATACTGTATTTTCACTAAATTAATGTGACCTTTTCTATTTTAGGCAAATGTGATCCCTAATTAAATGCAATTAGCAATACATCTACATCTTTTCTTTCATGGACCAAAACCGATTTTAAAGTGAAATATTTTCTTATTGATTGTATTAATGCTACATATCGCAGATTGAATAGTTCACCCCCAATAGGTGACAAAACTGAAATATAACTAAATAACCTTGTACATCCATCGATGCTACTATCAGAATGACAAGCAACTCTTCAATGTAATTACTGACTATATACAACACTTTTGTACACAAATGACCATTAGTATTCTATAAGCATAAAACGAAATTCAGGTCTTGCAGGATCTTAGATTCTGACCAGTTCATATTTGTTTATCATTTAAGTTTCCTTTTATTAATGGATGAAAGTAAAGTAAATAGACATATACTATTCCCACAACATGAATATATTTTTATTTAATAAACACACATGTATTGGTGATGGTTGCATTAACTAGTTTGGTTTTCTTTTATGGAAGTGTGCACAAGTGTACATATCTTTCCTATCATCACAATTTGGTCAATTTTCAGTCTGGTTTCAAAACTTTTTCATGTGCATTAAATAAATTTGCCCAACTTGCCAGTGTATTCTAAGCATTAATTTAGTGGTTTACAGTGCATTAATTTAGTGATTTACAGTCTATGTTGTATGTAGTGAGCCAGCCAACAAGTGATCCTGCCATATGATCATGTTCGTATTATTTCAGAAACAACTTGGTGTAGACTACATTCCGTTACATTCTTTCTTCAGCTCAGCAGCATTTTAGCAAGCCTGTGGCCATTCATAATCATAAACCGATTGTGCGCACATTCACAGAGGAAAATGAGCTGCCAATTTGTCCAAGTTTCCTGAATACAGTTCACAGACAAGTCTATGTCTTTTCAATCCTCTCAAATATTTGTAGACTTTTCCACAATCACAAACATGAGTGATATTCTGGTGTACAGATTCTATATGTATATTTTTTGTCTGCTTGCTTGAAAAACGTTTGTTACAAATTTCACATTCGAAGGTCCATTTTCGACCCATGTATTTCACGTTTCCCTCAGAAAACGGGTCCAGTTGTTGTTGTGCAGATATCCTTGGCATCCAGTTTGAACAGCTATCTGAAAGCAATATAAAGATTGCAAGTCATTTGCATGTCCTCCATGATAGTCTAGCTAACACACTGCTGATAATGTATAACACACAGCTGATAATGTATCACCAAACCAGCCAAAAGCGTCAGTTGACGTAACAATATTTGGAAAGGAAAATTGTTTGTCCTGGACAAGTGATTGATGAAACAAAACTCAATGCAGCAATGCTAGTCACTTGGATTATAGTGAAAGCTACAGAACTTCTGGTGTCGGCTTAGACCCCTGGGATATTTATATATCTTCCCACAGACACAGGGGTGTGTGACATTTTCATGCACAGCTTCCACGTGAAGTTTCTTATTTTGTGGACCTGTGAATGTTTTTCCACAATGTTCGCATTGCCACAAGGCACTACTTTTCTGGTCATAATCTGCAGTGCCTTTGGGAGGATTATCACCATAAGCCAAGGGGGATGCATGGTAGTTATAGCCATAATATTCGCCGGGCACTTTTCCAGAACCTGAAAAAAAAATAAGTGGGATCTATTTTCTGTATTAAAAAACACTAACTATGCTATTCCAACAAATTCAATTTACATGGCAAAGAAAGCTGAACACTTGGTTAACTCGAAAATACTATTACTTTTATATTCACTGCATTAAGCATATATGGCACTTTAAAAAATATTAATCGGTGACACTTATTGCAGGAATTACAAGTCATTTGCAAGTCAATCATGAACACTGCTGACAATAAATCATCTTGGAACCTTAAAAGCATACAAACACAGATTCATTGGTCACTTTTTAGTCATAAATGCAAAGTATGTTCACCTAGCATACATATTATGGCTTTTGTACCTCAATAAATCCCACTCAATTTCACTCAAATCGAGAACAATGAATATTGCCATCTTCAATGAAATAGACTATGCCAGTGTTGACCCAAAAATCGAAACTGCACTATATTCTATGTCATTACGAATACATAAGACCAATTTATGCACTTCTAATGAAATCACAACTGAATCTATCATCCATTTTACAGGCTCAATGAAAATGATCGTTGACAGACAAAAAAATACAAAAATATCTAAATATTGAAAACCAGTGCGATATGCAGAAAATGTACCTCGTTGCCCAATATACTATGTAGACACATCAAATGTACATACATGTACTTTCAGGTAAGAATATCTTTGACCATGAAATATGTCCACAAAACTTGATCATAGGTGTTTAAACACCCATTAAACTTATCAATATCTTGGAAAAAGAAACATGACATACTGGATATGTGATCATATGAAACTCCATACAAGAACGCTAGGCCCTTGGATCAGTAATAGCTACAGCGCTTCTTGTGCCTGCTCAGATCGCGAGGATATCTATATATCTTCCCACAGACACAGGGGTGCGTGACATTTTCATGCACGGCTTCCACGTGAAGCTTCTTATTCTGTGGACCTGTGAAAGTTTTTCCACATTGTTCACATTGCCACATGGGTTTAGTATCTCGAGTATTATCCATAGTGTTGTTGGGAGCATTGTCAATATAAGCCACGGATGGTTCTTGGTAGCTATTGCCATAATAGTCGGTGGGCTCTTTTCCAGAACCTGAAAAAAAAGATAGAAGTGGTGTCTATTTTCACTGTATCAAAAAACACAAACTATGCTGTTTTCAACAAATTCAAATGAGCATGACATTCAAACCAAATAAAAAAAGAATGGTCAAACCCTCTATTAACTGTTCATTTAATATTTACAATATAAGCATCTATATCACTTTAAAATAACAATAGGAGGCACTTATTACAACGTCAATGGATACGAATTGCAAGTCATTTGCAAGTCCGTGATAAATGTCCAACACACTGCTGACAATGCATCATCTTCAAACCTTAAACACCCTTTAAACTCGTTAGTATTTTGAAAAGTAAACATTGCATACTGGACAAGTGATCGTGACATGAAACTCCATACGAGAATGCTAGTCCCTTGGATCAACGTGATAGCTACAGCTCTTCTGGTGTCTGCTCAAAGCCCGAGGATATCTATACATCTTCCCACACACACAGGGGTGAGTGACATTTTCATGCACAGCTTCTATGTGAAGCTTCTTATTCTGTGGACCTGTGAAAGTTTTACCACAATGTTCACATTGCCACATGGGTTTAATGCCCCGAGTATAATCCACACTGCCTTTGGGAGCATTGTCAATATAAGCCATGGAGGATTCTTGGTAGCTATAGCCATAATAGTCGCTGGGCTCTTTTCCAGAACCTGAAAAAAGGACAAAGTAATGTCTATTTTCTCAGTTATATAAAACACAAATTATGCTGTTCTAATCTAAATTAAATTTAACACAACATTCAAATACAACATAGAAGACCTAACCCTCCCTTAATTTTAGAGCACTTCAACACTATTAATTCAACATTTACTGTATTAGTCATCATAATGGCACTTTTAAATAAATTGAATTGGACAACAGAAAGTTCCTTTTGCTATTTATTATATCGTTATCGATTTGGGGCTTAAAGGCCTACAATCACATATTTCAATGAGCATGTAGCACTATTTTATTTATATCACAAAAATCCCTTTTCAGTGAACCACATTGTGGGAAGTTTGATTTAGCAGTTAGATGTTTCAAAGGCAAGATAATTATAGCTACATTATTCATTTAATATATTACATTTTTACAACTATCAAGTGCTGGGGAATAAGTGCATCAGTAAATAACATTTGCGTAAACAAATCAAATGTAAATAGATAGAAATTTGTTTGTCCATCATATAGGCAAACCATCTGTGATAGTGTGCTTTAAAAATGCATCATATTGTAAATTGCTTTTAAAATGCCTTACATTGTAAATTGCAACTATTATGAATTGATTATCCGATGATGATTCACTTATAATCTTACATTATCTGTACAAAATAAAGTAAATATTTCGCTGTGTCTAATTCCATAATATCAAATATGCTCACACTTCATTTTCAATTCACTGGGATCAAAATTATCCTTAAAAATTACTAGCTCCAGTAGTGATACAAATAACAAGACACAAATTTCTACTAGTCCTTAGGATACCTTTAGCATTGGGAGACATGACCCAAGCTAGTGGACTAGTGTTAATTTTGTTCACTGAATTCAGAAATAGTATCAAAGAAATGGGAAGCATGGCAAGAACAACTTCACTTTGTTTGCTACACAATTGTTGTTAAGCAGTTTAGAATAAAGATGGTTTTCCAAAAATATTAGATACTAAAAACCATATATTGAAAAAAGTAATGTTCAAATGTTCTAGACAAGGTCCAGTACTTTTCCAGAACAAATATCAAGTTTTCCAGGACAAACATCAAGTTTTCCAGGACAAAAATAAAATTTTCCAGGACATATTTTATGTGCATTTCAATCAATAGTACTCGTTTAGTGAATACCGCGATAACAATCAGTACAAATAAACCTTTTACCAATACCTGTACAGAATAGTACCCCATTATATATGGTTTACTTTGTATTAGGTCATACCCTTCTCTATGTCAGTCAAAGTAAAGATGATAGCTGTTTTTGCGAAAAATATTAATAGAAAAGTCCACAAAGTGAAGTCATATTTAATATTCATTCCTATATGAAGATGCTATTGCTAATGGAAACCCATGAAAATGTATTTCATGTATACACAATTTACTCAGCTATATCTGGTCTCAGCTACATCTGGCATGATCAATACTGTAAATCCTGTTTCATCTTCCTGGTTAAAGCTTTCTATTGGTAAAACATTAAATGACATAGCCCTAGACATTGAGAATTCTTCAAAAGCCATCACCTATTCAGAGATCGAAATTAACTCTAAAACTTACTAGTGATACAAATAACAAATTAAATGAATTTCTACTAGTCATTAGGATACCTTTAGCATTGGGAGAAATGACCCATACTAGTGGACTAGTGTTAATTTTGTTGCTGCTATTAGATACTAAAGACTGAACTAATATTAGAACCATACTTAACCTATTTACCCAGATCAAAAGACATAAATTTACTCCATTTTTTAACTTCAACCCATTGCCTACCAATAGAAATGAGAAGATGAAATAATACTCTCATACTTAACAAAATATGAGTGAGTGAGTGACTATGGAGTTTAATGTCGCTGAGGGAATCTTTCACCCATTTGCGACGATTAACAAAATATGTCACTTTTGTCAATTAAACAATTAAACAATATTGGTGATGTTCCTTATTAGGTTTTTAAATGTCCACACTTTTTCATATGAAAGAAGAAAGTATATCCCCTTGTATTACCTTTCTAGAATAACTATCCTTAACTTACGTTCTCTGTTTAAGTGCAAGAAAATACTGTAGGTGTATTAAAAAATCTCAGTGCATTCTGTACTATTGTCATTAACTCTATGAAACGAAAAACTTCCTAGCAAATCCCTGTCCACAATTACCATGTTTGATTTTGATCAACTTACTTGTGCCTCGTATGCCAAGGTTTTTGGCCTAAGTGTAAATAAAGGTTCTGTTCTGTCAAATATTTTTTAATAAATTGTATTTCATCAGAGGCACAATCACTAAAATACTATGTGAACTATACATGGATCATTCCATTCTTGTAGCATGCTCAAAATGTTTTCTCCAGCCAAGTGATACACTAACCAACCAGATAATGTTCACAATTTCAGTTCTTTTGGTCAGCTGCTATTTGTGTGACCGGACAGGTTTTCAAGTGTCTGTTCAAATTCTTGTAATAGCTGTAAGTTCTCCCACACTGGCATGGATAGACCTTATGCTGGTGCACTGCTTCAAAATGTAAAGTTTTGTTCTGTTGTGTATTGAATGGTTTACCACACAGTTCACACTGGAACGAATGTGCTGTATTGATGCCTGGACTATCACTTCTAGTATACAGGGTACAATGGCCATCTGCCGTTTGAAACTGTTCCTCCACAATCCTAGAGAAGCCAAGGAGATTTGAGCCAAGACTTGCAGCCATTCTCAAACCTGAAACCAGCAAGAAAGCAAAGTCTATTCCACGGAACGATAACGCATGAAAAGCAACCGACTGACCAAAATCCTTCCAGATTTAGTCAACAAAGCATATCGAACTGAATGAAAGGAAAACTGCTATAAATGCAATATGAACAACATACAAAAAATGTCACTTTTAATGCAAATGATAAATGTGTGTATAATAACAGATGTTGGTGTGGGTATGTTTAGGCATAATAGCATGACTTAGTACGGTATATGCAATGGTTTTCTCCAAGAGAGGCCATGAATGATAAAAGATGTTCATCTGCCCCTGCCACAGAGACTTGGTATGTGGCATTGCCCAGGCTGCACTTCATGACAATTACTTGGCTTTTCATTCAAGGTTGACAATAATCTTGTATACAAAGCCATAACAATAGAACGGGTCATGTAATCTATCAGGATTTTAATACAATTAATCTAGAATATCGGCAGTAACTCAAAAAACGATTGCGAAACTTTAAATGTTTGTAACATTGTGGCATCACAGTGTATAGGTTTCTGTCCAAGATGCATGACATTTCAAACATCACTGTCTTTAGTCAAACACACCTTTCCTGTTATTTTCTACGTATTGTTACAAGAAGAATTAAAGCTTGAAGTCATTATCTTTCATATACATTGTCCTGTAAAGGTATATATTCCAATGGTGCACTATGGATTTTGGCCTTGTGACACACTACTTTCCTAGCACAATGAAAGATAATGACTTAAAAGTTACTACTTAATTGCAAACAGAGCATTGTTTTTGATGTCTAGCCAAGTTCCTGGGGTAACTATAACGTTTGCCACACACACAGGAATAAGAAGCGTTTCCGTGAACAGCTTCTATGTGAAATTTCTTGTTCTGTGGTCCAGTGAAGGTCTTCCCGCAATGTTCACATTCAAATGTATTTCTTTTAGTACCACCACCATCACCAGTTTCATAATCTTTAGGCATCTTGGGCCAGCTATGGTATACATGTTGAGAAACCTCAGCTTCAATTACATTCTCTACATTTCCATAGCCTTGTGAATAGCCAGAATATGCTTGACTGGAACGATGGTAGACATCTGCAAGCAACAAAGGAGTAACCATTTGGATTTCTTCACAATGTATTGATAAATTTCCAATGCATGCGATAATCACAGCCAAAATACTGTGTATATATAAAAATAAACAGCATTTGCAATACATGTAAAAGTAATTAGCTATTAATGAAAATGTTATTACATTATCACCTAGAGTAGAAATGGTAGCATATCTGTATAGACATGGCATTATAAATTATTAATCAAACTTGCAATCATTCAACAAGAAAACTGAAAAGTTTACCAAAATTTGAACTCTAAAAGTATCAAGACATGTAAACATGTATCATGAAATGCATGTTGCAATTTCCATCATGTCTGAATTAATTTCTGGATCGACATTTTTCACAATATGTTATATTTTTTTTAATGGGGTTTAGAGTTGCATTTAATTGTAAAAACAAGTTCAGAAAATAATGAGAAAATGAAAAGCCATAAAGAGCAACATCTGTTATACATTTATCGAATTGTAAGGTACAGGTAACATCATTACAAATAATGATTTTCAAGTATTGTTCTGAAAACATCCTACCAGCTATTAAATGGCCTTGAGAAACTTGTATATCGTGTAAAAATTTACTTGGGCTAGACCAATTCAATTACTTGTATAGTATTTTCAACTTGTCATGAATGCAAAAGAAATCGTATACATTTTGTTGTTTTGATGTTTTCTTGATACCCAATGTCCGTTTTTTCTGCACTGGGTCAATTGCCGTCATCATCATGAGAATAACAGCATCAACAGTTATTAACACCAGAAAAGAATGGTTTTCTTTCAATATATTCCTCAACGTTGCAATTGAATTTTATTTTTCTGTTACCATGCATTTCATAGGCAGCATTCAATTCTGTTGAACTAAGTCAGTAACTAAATATAACACAGAATATTTATTTTATAGTTTTATTATAATAGAACATCAGTAATGTATCTTGTGATCATTTTGAATTATCCACATGCATACAGGACGACACCAAAATGCATTTTTGAAGGGAAATAATTTCTATTGACAAAGCACAATAAAAAAAAATGATCCAAATGGAAAATGAAATCCCAGAAATCCTCCGTTCTGCAGAAAATTCTAATGTCTGCACATAGCAATACTAGAAACCTTTTACAATATTCAGTAAACAAAATATTGTAATCAACATTTCAGTGACGAACTTCAATATATCTTTTTAACCCTGAATACCAAAAGACATCAGCTTCAAATAAGAATGCTACCAGTCTTCGTTGACCTACCAAGACCTCAAGCAATAATACTACTGCAATAGTTTATCCTTGGAAATATTGCACATTTCAATCAAGATAAACAGAAAAAGTTGGAATGATGATCTGATGTCCATTGACAAACACAAAGTTGTTAAAATTATAGTTCAATGCAACAATTCAATGTCCGAAGGTCAACATTAATATTGAACCAAATTCACGCTCTGAAAAATGCTCATAGCGCTACATTATTACGAAGGTCAATGAGTGAGTGAACTGTTGTCAATGGATTGTGCTCTCATTTTCTTTCTCAACCCCATGGGGCAACAACCCAAACTGTATTTCGAGGCAAGAGAAGGTTTATCATTCGCATACCAATAGCATCCCTCTGAGTACCCATTCACAATTCACGAGGTCAACTTGTATTGAATACATTCAAAAGAGTAATTTTCTTGTAAGAAGTGATATGTTAAAAGCAAAATAACCAACGTAAACTTGTATTCCTTGTAAATAATAACCAACTGTTAAATAGTCGGTTAAATTTGATCTATATATCTATTGATGTGCCATAGGATCAACAGCATCAAGTTTAGACATTTGCACAACAGCACACTGTTTCTTGTGTCTCATGAGATTCTTGACATATCCATAAACTTTTCCACAACAACAGGGGTACCGAGCATCACCATGTACTGACTCCATGTGAAGCTTCTTATTACAAAGTGTTGTGAAAGTTTTCCCACAGAGAGGACATTGCAGAGACTTATCCTTGTTACTGTGCGTCATTTCGCCTATCCCCAACTGTGGATACTGAAAGTTTGGATAACTGTCCTTAGCGTTCCCTGCAAATCCTGGTCGATTTCCAAATTGCAACATGTGGCTCAATTCCACTGGGAAACCTGAAAATAACAAAATCCTAGCTTGAATAACAGTCACCTGAACCAAATACTTCAAAATACAAGTCACAGGATCTTCATTTCACATCAACGTAATCAACAGCACAAAACACGAATCAACAGCATATCAACTGTGCAAATGTATGACAAGACTAATACACATGTGCTACATGTCCAGTATACAAGTTAAGATAATTAAAGACTTTGTTACCCTCTAGGGCAATTTGCTGTATAGCTAAAAACAACTATATAATATGCACCTTTCTAAAAATATATCCTAAATCAAGTTAGGAATTCACAGCATCGACGTTAGGACATTTGGACGACACGAGTCACACTACACTGCTTTTTATGCCTTGTGAGATTCTTGGCATATCTATAAAGTTTTCCACAGCAGCAAGGAAAGTGAGCATTTCCATGCACAGACTCCATGTGTAGTCTCTTATTTCTGACAGTCGTAAAACGTTTGCCACACTCGGCACACTGTAAAGGCATGTCCTTGCCAAGATTTGTCATTTCACTGAAACTATTCTGAGATGGTCGATAGCTATACTTGGGGCAACTGTTGTCAGGATTTTCTCCATCTACAGGTCGATTTCCGTATTGGAATATTTGGCTAAAGTCCACTGACAAACCTGAAAGTAACAAGAACCTAGTTTTATATGCAGTTTGAATACAAATTTAACACCAATTAACATGTCTGTAGCATGGTTGTCTTCACCAAAAGAACCTATCAACATTTATGCAACATTATGAACATTATTCCAGTGATTATACATGTTAATACAATGTAATCTATTCATACACAAATATCACTGTGTATGCTATTTCAGCCGGGAAAAGTTTGTTGAACAGCATAATTGGGTAATGTTTTGAAGATTACTATTTAAATATAACAATAGTCCAATCCTGAAACTATACCATTTTCTGTGATGCTCCATGATGTTCAGCTACCCTCATAATCTTATTTTAATTAGAATATATTAATTACTGAGGAATAGAGTGTCAACAAGATACAACTCAAAATTAATATTGAAAATTAATGTACATGTATTTTGCATTTATTACTCAAATAGGCCATAGTGCTACACGCTCATAGAAATCTGATTGTATGCATTAAAGTTTTCACTACACCTAAAACATTTCTGGATCCGCCGCTGAAAGTGTGATGCATGTGTTGTAAAATATAAATGGACATGTTTCGATGTCAAGCATCTGAATTTGTCAAAGTATTTGACATCATTAAATTTACAGAAGAATATAGTGTTGAGATGATTATTGAGGTCAATGGCAGTTATCATTGGCCATTCAATTCATTTGTAGTGCTACTTAGATCGAATATAAAAAAAATATTGGGAGCAGGGGTCTTTCCATAACCCAATCAACTTTCCCTGATCAAAATTGATACTGCGAAGATACTTTCCCCATAACATTTCCTTTCCCCACCATAACATATGATCAGATGTAACAATTTTGGATGATTAAACGCATTTTGTTAGTTTTTTCCTGAGTATTGGTATTTAATTACGGTAGGTGGTAAAGACTTTCCCAAACATGTGTTTTTAATGCATGCAAACTGTATATTTTTGGATATATAGAGTGAAATACATAATAAGTGTGTCACATTCTACAAAGGTAGCTGAACATTGTGGGAAAACAGTAAGGTTTCTGGATTGGACTACTGCTTTATTTAAATCGTATGCAATGCCAATGTTTCGCAGGTGACATTTTATAGCTTATATGGACTTAGATTATAGACAAAAACATTACTACATTTAGGCCCAAAAAGTTGTTCAAGAGACTTTCCCCTGATGACCATCTCCAGTGCAATGGAAGCTTCCACTTGTACACAGCCGAGTAGTGCAGAAGACATTGTGAAGTGAACAAAATTGTACACAGTGAGTATTGCAGAAATAATTGTTAACAAAATCGTAAGTGCACAAAAAGATGTTCTTTAAATACTGTATTACCAATAAATTTATAGATATGCACCTTGTTACTATGCTGTGAGGTGGTATCGACATGCCAATCTGTGTCTCCTGAACGAGCTACGATACTTGTAAATATTTCCACAAACACAAGTGAATGTTGTTTTTTCGTGAACAGATTGTACATGATCTCTCAAAGTGTCCTGGCGAGAAAAACCCTTCCCACAAACTGTACACCTCAGGAATTTGCCACGTGAAGAATTTGAAACTATCCCATCAACCATGGAGTCTTCCCAGTACATGACTTGGTTTGGAATCTGTTCTAACCCACGCAAAGGTTCACAATCTGAAATCAAGAGAGAGGTTCACTGTGTAAATTGGGCTTTAATATTCATCACAAAAACAGAACCTTTCTGACACATCCATACACTGACAAATGCAATATGAACCAACCAATGATAAATAAAACACCAATTACTAACTAACTTTCCAAATGCCTATGGTGTTCCAGACATTTTTATGGGTGTGCAATATCCTTGTGTACACTTCAGTCTGTGTTGTCGGAAACCACTACGGTATCTGTAAGCCTTCCCACAAATACAGGTAAAAGTCGTTTTCCCATGAACAGCCTGCTTGTGAGCACTTCGATTGTCAGACCGACTAAATACTTTGCCACATTCCTCGCATGGGAAGTGACGGAAAATGGAAGAAACCCCAGAGGACAGGTCAAGGTTACCAACACCTCTTACAGTGTCCTCTCTACACTGCCAGACAGAAGGGTCCAACTCTGAAAAGGAGAAATTATGGATTTATATGCTGTCAGTCTCTCGGATAGTTCAAGAAAAGATGTACCCAAAATGTATTCAACAGAAAACCAACCTATGAAATTAATCAATCAAAAATGTTTGCTATTTGACCTTGATAGAAGAGGATTCACAATGACAAATATGTTAGGAATTACAAGCCATCAGCCTTGTATGCAAAAAGTAAGAAAATAAATAAACAATTTAACGAGAAAATCCAACAATGGGAAAAGTAATTGAATGAATAAAGAACATATGCAAACGTGTATTTTCATGTAAATGTTGAAGCAATACCAGTATGTTGGGGCAGACGTATTACTTAATAGTGTTGTATTTCTTGGAATACAGTAATTGTGAATGTACAACATTTAAAACTGGGATATTTGAGGGTTTCCTTCCTCTATTAACACAGGTGTATTTGATTTCAGTGGTTATTTTTGGTGGGTTTAAAGTCACTTTCTAGATTCTTTCACAAATATCATGACTTGCACGTATGTACTGCTTGACTAGTCTGGATTTCCACCGCCCAGTCCTTGCTTTGCCCTTCTAACGCCAAGCAGGGGAACAACAAGTACCCTTTTAACGTCTTTTGGTATGACACGTACTTGTATACCTTCCCTTCATCTGGGCATGCAAGGCATTGTTTTGGTTACAATGACGAAAACCATATCGACATCTTTGTATTTAATATTTCCAAGAAGAGGCATTGGAATATTCGGTCTATGCCTGCATTATGTAATCTAGCCACTCTAAACATTCATGTGCCATCAGGAAAATGTCAAAACAGATTCAGTTCCATACAGTTTTTGAGTCACAATCGTCAAAACTGTATTTGTATTTACCAGAGATGCATCCAACAGTAAGTACTCTTATTCAGGGCTAATAGATCTATGATCACACTTGTGGACTACAAGGATACATACACATTACCACTTCCCCCTCAATCTTGCATTTCTAGAGATCTTACAATAACCAAACAAACTATATTTTGCATTCATTTATTAACATTAAAGGTGTAATGACATACTGCTGCCAACTTGTAAAGAAACTAATATCAGTTTCAATTTCAGTTTTAATTGTGTCTACACTAAGTGGAATTGAAATAACCAAGCTTTCGCTTTACTGATGCCATAAAGTGTATCCTATACAATCATATTCATTGCCAACAAACATAACAATTTCCTCCTCAGTCTGGCAAAACGAACATGTTTACCTTTGACTGATTCTAACCAATATTCTCTAGGATTCTTGAACGAACAACTCTTGTTCACAGTAATTTCACCAAGAGAGCATGCTCACTATACATTTTCAACACAGTTCATATTAGTTTATTATTTGGTTATTTATTGAAAATGTTGATATGGTAATGTGGCTTCATCTGCTATATCTACTTCAACTTCAGGATGAAGAGTTGGATTATTGGAGTCGAGATAATCTTTCTTTATCTTGTTAGATTGTTTCAACCATGTGGAAAGGGTATTAGCAGGTATCCCAACCTCTCTAGCTATTTGAGATTTAGGTTTCATCCCCTTTTCAACTTCCAACAGAGTCACAAACTTTGTTTCAAGGGGCTTCAATATTCTTTTCCCTATAAATGTCTTATGAAGTTTTGCATTAGAACAAGCTGTGGAATATATATCATCATAAATTGTTCGTTGCGATTGGTCGGAAGACAATTCATCTGTCCTTGTTTCCCTTCCATCAAAGTATACTTGATCATCTGAAACAACAGAAATATGCAAGAGTCTATCAATAATGAAACTTTGAATAAAAGTATCAATAATGAAACTTTGAAAAGAAATAAAAGCTTACTATAAAATAATATTGGAGAAAAGAAGAAAAAAAAGGAATAAAACTCTTGCATATTTCAGTTCATAATTATTCTTGCATATTAGTGTTCCTTTATGCTATCTAAATCATCCCAGGGCTCTAGACTAACATATGCTTGAAATATAGGGGCAAGTTAAACTGCACTGCTGGCAACCAAATTTTTAATATATAGCATCTTTGGTGCCTTTGCAACATTCCCCGACTAGCCATGCAGGCAAATAACTCAAAATGTTAGTCTGGAGCCCTGCATCCTATTAATGGGTTCTGCTCATGATAATATTCACTGCTGTTCGTCAACAAAGTCTGATCCAGTTCAGGAAAACACAACAAATGCTGGATAAAGTCAGATTTTTACTCTTTGTTGGTCATCATATCAAGTCACATGGACATGAAGTACACAAACTTTTTACTTCCCACAAGAAAAGTTATTATGAACACAGTTTTGTGACATGTTAATAGCACCTCACTGCTTAATGAGGCAATTTAGTCATGAACACAGTTGTATATGGACAAGTCTATATGAACACCTCACTGTTTAATGAGGCAATCTAGTAAACAATATATTATTAAATTGTATCATATGACATTTGTTCAATCCTCGTACAATGATACGTTAGTCCTTGTATCCAAACCACTTATGTCAGATAGGTTGGATGCACGATTGCTTGGATAAATGATTGCATTTCACAATGTTTCCCAACAATGGCACAACACAGGGTACAATGACCACATTCATAAACTGCTTTGCCTCGTCCATTGGTTGATTGAATGTAAAAAATGTGATTCCAAAATACTTCTAGATTTAGTATATGAAACTTTTGAATATTTGTGAAATTCTCACACATTGTTATGCATTTCAACTGCTCCCACCAACTGTAAACACTGCTTGCTCTGTCTCCAATGTCTATCCAAACTAGTTCTATACTTATACACCTTACCACAAGAACATGTAAAGCTTTTCCCTTCATGGATAGACTCGACGTGAAATGCCTTGGCACAATGGTTTGTGAATATCTTATAGCAATGGGGACAAGGGTACGTTTGCGGAGAACCTCTTTGTGACCCTGAGCTATGTGAGCTATGAAGTTCCGTCTCTGACATATTTCTGTTCTGTGTACCAACGTCATAATATGCAGCTAAAGCACCAGAATCTGAAAATGACAAGTTCCTAAATTTAAATATCAGTGGAGTATATTACAAACATAATAATCTGAATGGTTCCATCAAACAGTGAGCGAGTTTTTGTTCTGCGTTGCTGCAGGGATCTTTCACCTATACATGATGATTCCATCAAAGAACAGGGCAACAATACTAACTGTGCTGAACAACAAAGCCGTTTTGTTATCACAAATCTCCCCAAAGTATAAGTGAACAAACGTGATGTTAATGCAAAACCTTTTGAAGAGAACATACAATCACAAACTGGGATACATCAATGAAACAGGAACAGGTTGCTCATTGGTTAAAGTCCAAGTTGGACACTGCTTGTGATGTCTCTGAAGACCTGTACGATATTTATAGCTTTTCCCACAAGAACACACAAATGATAGTCCATCATGCACCGTTTCACGGTGATATTTTCTTGTCATAGGATTTGAGAAAACACGTTCACATTGAGAACAAGGATATTGACCAAGACCAATTTCTTCATGGGAAACAAGACTTCCTCTGTAACCTTGTGAACCTGAAAGCAACAAAAAGTCCAGAGTAGTCTTTTGCCAAATTGAATATCACTAAAACTCAACTCATTCTTCTCATTGCCCAAATACTAGGATATTTTGTCCTACATTTTCTCAGACTGGTTAAAAGGTATGTGTGTATAAACAAGTCCCATATGCTTCAACATTGTATTTCTGGCCATTACGTACATGATTTCCTACGACATAGAATGGAAATGAACCAAATACTGTCAATGGTGTACAGAGTATTGCTATTTCTTTTTTCCAATATATTCAATGAACTGGTCAAATCCAAACAAGCTTCAGATATGTACATATAAAAATCAACAAAAATTATCTAGTCACTCTTGATTAACATGTCAACTTGCATCAAACATGCTTAAGTAACCAAACATGTCAACTTGCATCAAACATGCTTAAAGGGGCAACTTCATACTTGCACGTATTTAATCATAATTTTTTAATATTTTTATTATTTTTCTATAT
>JAUTBQ010173924.1:0-11511 GCA_032361185.1 Lepetodrilus ovalis
TCTGGGGATTGTTTCTGTAGACGTTATCCATGGCATATCCCCACAGAAAGAAGTCCAGATAGAGTTCTACCATTTTTGTTCTTTGCTCCGTAGAGAACACCATGGTGAACAAAATGTCAAAATACTGGTGCGAGTCAAATCTCCCAAGTCTTGTTTACCAACCCTGAACAGATATAGAACTTAGTCTAAGGAATAAAAAGTACAGATGAAAAGAAAATGGTAAAAAAAAGTTTGGACACCCTGTACAATACAAATACAAAACAATAAATAATAATAATAATAATAATAACAATAATAATAATAATAATAATAATAATAATGTCCGCATCCACGCTCGAAAGCGTGCTCCATAGCGCTATATTATTACGCCGTCGACGAGATCAGCGTGACCTGGCTCATAGGTTAGCGCTACATTACTACCCAGGTCAGTTTATCAGTATGTTCTCATTTTCCTTCTCAACTCCTTTGATATTATACAACCTGCCATCCACAGTCGCTTCAGAAGCATCATTTTCGCAGTTATCTTAATGTTGATCTTTCTTAGTTTTACAGGCAAGGTATTTTCTGATAATAAAGACATCCTCTAAAATGCAGGTCCGGCGCTTTTTCTCAGACATACGCTATTGGCAGAGGTATTGCGTGTGACGTCACTCACTGATTATACTGTCTCGAGACTAGTCATCCTGAAAATCCCTCCCATTATGACTAATATGACAAATATGTGAGGAAAATTAAGTGTAACAATGGTCGGGATTTCTAGGAAGGAGATTAGCATGAAGAAAACATGTTGGTTCAACCTGGAAGCGAATATTGTTCAAAACTGTTCACAAAAAACAGACAAGTTGCTAATTTTTTCCCCTAACTTTATTTCAAATTAGTCTACGATATTTTATTACAAAAGGCGCTATGCACATGTATGACAGACAACGCCTTGATCTTTATACACAGCTGATAGGCATTATATAAGCTCATGTTAAAGCAAGCACACGAGAACGTACGCACACTGTATGGTACGGCATATATCAATATGACTACCCCACGTTAATATCGAAACACCATACCATTACAAAAAGCGCGAAATGATAATTTACTTTTCGTGAAGCAAACGTTCACAACATTGTGAAGTATTTCGAGAATACACGCGTGTTCTGCACACAATACCTATAAGATCTTAAACAAGAATCGGGCCCTCTATTCTCGAAACTTTCTTACGATCTTCTTAGACTAATAACGTGCATAGCACATGCATAAAGGTATCCTTATAAGATAGTCGTACGATCGTAAGAACATGTCGCGAATAGGCCACGAGATTAACAAAAGAAACACATTTTTGGTTTGAAAAATGCACAATAATAACCATTGCACAAAACGTACGTGAATAGCAATCTTAATCATGATCATTTCTAAACTGCAGGCATCCTATGGCATATATAAATTGGAATGTTAATTGTTCAAAAATTAAATTTTAACATTATGATAATTAACTGAAACAGGACCCGTTGTACGATTGAAGTTTATAGTTATTACGACAAATTGCATATATTCATACAAACATGGGCGATTTGTCGTAATAACAGACTACATACTAGTTTTTATGCGTTTCCATTAATGCTAATAATGGTACTATTAGAAACAAATGTTCAAACAAATGTCTTAATTTCATGTTTAATAAATTCCAATTCATGTTATAGTTACATTAATACCCCTATCACTTCAACTTGTAAGGAACCTAAATATGCCATAATACAAATGTATGCTACATAGTTTTGTTAGTTTGAAAAGTATTAGAACAATTACACAAACAAACTTGTTATTCCTAAATAGCTGCGGCTTCGTATCTGTAGTTTTTGCCATTTTACTGTTTACATTTCTTATTGGCATCACGTATTTAAGCAAATGGGGCATAAACTAGACCTACGAAACCGCAGCAATAAATAAAGTTGAGACAGTTTATTTTCTTAAGCACTGAACGTCATTGTTTGCTCTGAACAATGTTTAGGCCGAGAAACTCTGACCGTCATATCTACGCCATTAGCAGCTATAGAGGTTGAGTATCTCGACCTAAACAACGTTGTGCCGTCAGAAAGATAATGTAAACCCCCGCCTCAAGATCGATCGCCTATTTATGTAAGAGTTGTACACTAGAGACATGGAGAGATCTTATTCTTGATGACTAGCTATCAGTGCAGTGGACTTCCTGACAATATACGGCTGAGTTTACCTGATCACAGCAAATTCATATTACGTCAACACAATCAAAATATGAACACACACACAAACCAACAATGTCAATGATAATTATCAATGCCAAACACTCTCATAATCCAGTTTGATGTCACCTCTATCTACAATAATGAACCTGGTTTACATTTCAATAAGTTCTCTTATCCACTAAGAGACCATAGCACTCTCTTTGACGATAGTTAATGCACTGCAAAGAGAGCTCTATGTGTGGTCTTAGTGGATAAGAGAGCTTTGTGAAATGATACCCCGACAATGAGTTCACGCATCCACTGATGTAACACCAACCGACCAGTTACACAAATCTCAATAAAACCAGATCTCAGCCTTTTAAAATATCCTCGTATATTTTGGGCGGTCCGGGTGGCGACCATCCAATATATACTAAGCAACGTCAGTTTAGAACCTGGCTTCAAGAACATCGCACCTATATATAGTATTCTCCTAAAATCTTTCCCAATAATAAGTAAATGATAAGTTATAATATCATTACAATCAGATGACAACAGTACATCCTACGATACTTTTTTCAAGTAAATGCAAGAGATGTAGTATCTATACTTACGCGTATATAATACATGGGCATACCTATATGTATACACATAACTGTATACTGGCAACTACGAATAATAACGTTGTATTTATACACATACCATCGTTATCTACCATGATATAAATACAATACCGCCCCAAGCAAAGCTCTAAGACTCAATACACTATCACTTTAGGATAGTACTGTACATATATACGTTTTAACGACAGACTGCTATTTTCATGATACAGGTATGATGGTTGGTGCAAGTACATGAATAGTGTCGATATATGATCATATTATGGCAATATAATTTAAATTAAATCTTGGTTCGTTTCCATTTAAGAAAAAAAATCAGTTAAACGAAACGAGAATCAATTTAAATCAAATTGATATATATCATTATAGCACCACCCGTGAAAATATTCTACATGATGTTGATACATAATGAGCAATGTCGGGGACTACAATGAGTTCCACGTCATACAAACACAACCATATCTACAGGTATCTACAGATCTGAAAATTTTCCAGGAAATATGACCACCAAATAGCCACCATGATTAAAGAGTATACAGATCACGAAGGCGTCACTATTTTTATCATTAACATTTCAAAAAATTAAAATATCTTCAATCCAAAAATACAAGGATGATACATGAGCATATTTACAAATACCATGTGATGCACCAGCAGTTTCTACATAGAGTATGTCACAACAATATGATGGTTGTCCACTGAAATGCATGCCCAATGTATTCTTACGTCAGACATTTGGTTGGCATGGATTACAGAGTATGCATGATATCACAGCAACAATAGGTTAGGTGTCCGGAAGTGAAAGTGTCCTGGTAGGACCGTGTTAGGATGTTGTTAGGATCCTAAAGCAGGACACCTATCTCTTTTTTATTGATTTCTTGCTGTGATCGATGTTCATCACTATTGTAAGTTGGCAATATCATGGTATCAGAATAAGAACAACGAAAGTAATAGTATATACTGACGTTATGGAAATCGTTCACTGAATACTAGTACGTCTATACTATAACAACGTATTTGAGACAGATATTAATAGAAGTAAAATGTCTCATAACAGAAAAGATCAAACTTCTTCCATTGTCAACAATATTTATGTGCAAATTAACAATCGTTTGTCATTAACCTTTCCAAACAAAAACATTAACAGAAATCTGTTAAAGCATTTCTCTCGTTATTTTCTTAGAAGTGTAACCGTTTCTGTTACATCGTTTTCATGAAATCAATATATAAACGGTAATAATGAAACGCTTTTCAACAAACAATTTGTAACCGAATAGATGAACCAAAACTGTGGGTAATTGTAGCTTTGAGACTATCGAAAATCATAATGCTTTGGCCTGAAATCTGCATTTATCCTAAAAACAAGTACAGAGAAATGAAACCATTTCGAAAATTAGTATAAGTTCTGATGTTATTAGAGATGTGCATGTTTATACTGTTCTAGAACAGATTCGAATATCTATAAATGAATCCACTGTGAATACCAATAAAAGACGGACCTATTTTACCATTCTACTTCTACACATAAACAGGAGTACTTAATACGCTTGATAATACTATTAGTACCAATGACAGAATTATATATAAATGACGAACCCCTGGAGTGGTTCAAGTAGACAAAAATACGAGCATTAACAATATAAGGATGAATATATTCAAACATAGCAGTGGCATATCTAATAATTAGTGACAATTTCAACCAACAATTTTGTTGTATTTATGTTTGAAGTTATTCCACAAATATAGTGATAATCAGTAATATGATGTAGCCCCTACTTTCAGCAACGTAATGCGAGCATGCCTCATTGAATTGATAATGGTACTTAATACAGAAGCATACTTCATGATACTTGTGAGATATGCCCTTCTCACATGTTTTCTCATAAGAAAACTTGACGAATTTAGCATCTATTGATTAAAATGTTGTACCTTAATGCTAAGCTTGTAATTTCAGAAAAAGCATCGATCATTTTGTCCCCAGACCGCTGCATCAATCAAATGTCACAAGTACCTATTTTAGTCATTTTAGCCATATTAGCCATATTGAGAAATCGATAAGAAGAATTGGAACGTAGATCGATCTTGCTCTGAATTCTCCAGTGTGTCTACCTATATGTCAGAAGAGCATTTCATCACGCAAATATCAATCATCCGTTTTGACGAAAGGAGATACAGAAATGGTGGTTGTATTTATGAAAATTCAAAATATTCTCGCTGATGTTGAAATGAATGCATTTTTCAGTAGGTTCATTGGCAAAATGATCAACTGAGATGGAACACTATTGGATGAAGTATACAGCATAACCAATGAGATTTAATCCATATGTCATGTTCATGATCTATCCCGCTTTAGAATTTTTAATCTGTCAATATTTTGGATTTTTTTTTCTTAATTTTCTAGTTCAGTGATATCTCAGTAGTCTGCTATATGACAACATTGAGTACCGGTAATGATAAAGACATAGATTATCAATGTTAGGCCATTATTAATACACTATTCACAATACATGAACACTGTGCATCCAGACACTGCATGAGACTGTTCTTCACCATATGATATGATACCCAGCCACCATAACAGGATTCGAACTCAGATTTTTAGCCGTATCATTCAACACACTCACCACGGCACTATCTTGATTTCATGGCATTTCAAAGTCAAACAATACAAACATGAAGCTGATAGGATGAACATGGAGCTGATAGGATGAAGAGGATGAATATGATAACAAAGAGTGAGAGATCTTGATCAAGCAATAACATGTCAATAAGCAACGGTTGCTTGATCCACTATGTAAATGCCATACAAACATTTCTCAAACCATACTTATGAAATACTGGAATCACTTGCTAAATATTTCTTGAAATTTCCGAAAAGTTGGACAATATAGCACCATAATGAATATGATGACAAAGAAAGTTCTTTCACAAGAATAGCTTTTCCCTATAATATTATATGAATGATAACGACTGGAGTGTCAGTTTTTCACAAAATTTCCTGACATGGAAAGGCATGACAAGATGAAAGTTTGGCTGCCTGTGATCTGTGTTTGGTAATATGTAATTGACAACACGCTCTTCGCCTGATGAAGGTGTCCTTGTACACAAATCTTCGCAATGAAGCCTCCCTTGTACATATTCCAGCAAACAAAATGCTTCATTGCCTAGGGTACTTGCATTCCACTGCTTCATATTCAAGTACACTTGGAATTGGAATAGCTTTGGTTTCGGCCAGCTTTTTGGGTTCATATTTCGTTTCCAAGTAAATTAACCAATCGGGCACCTCCCGTAAGAAACTGTGAGGGAACTCTCATCAGCGCTGGAGTTGAAGCTTACAGTGTTTTGTACAGGAGGCCCCAGACCAGAAATATTTATCAAAAAGGGAGACAATCCCACGGGAATCATAAGAGTATTTGCATCTAATATCCACCAATGGCAGTGAAGATTCACCCCACCCTCATCCCAGCCCTTTCACAACCCACATCCATATCTACAAAAAAAAGTAGTCTCACCTTCTTGACAAATATTAACTTTACTATCCAACAAATTGAAACCCAGAAATGAATTCTATTACTTTAAAATTATGGTTGTCAATTTGGTGGTCCAGAAAGAACATCAATATGATTGTCATATATGTATACATAGTACCGATATAAATATAATGCCATCATAGAAATCAGTTCCTAAACCAACGTACTTGTCAACTGTAGTGGAATGCAAGTTCCCTGTGAATGAAGATAACAATAGATGAAAATGAACCCGAAAGTCCGAGACTTAATGTATTAAGTCACAAAGTCGTTATTGCGACTTTTTGTCCTCTGATACGACCATGAGGAACTTCTGAAGTAAGATTGTAGTGCTCTCTGAAAGTAGAAAATAAATAGACATTAATTTTTATATAATAATAATAATAATAATAATAATAATAATAATAATAATGATAATAACAATAATAATAAATAGATTTATATAGCACTAGTGTAGAACATATAGTTGACGTTTTCTTTCAAATCTTAATTCTCTAAATATTTGAACAGCCATTTTTCAAACATAAATCTTTTTGGAAAAATCCTTTGTTTATTTACCACTTCAATTACAACCAAATTTTATAATTTAATTTGGTTGTCCCTAATTACATTTATATGGACACAGATCATTTTCAATCTTCATAATTTTTTTAATGTAATTTGAATATTATAATTATTTTCTCGTTTTCAAATTATTAGAGTAATTATGGGTACCGATGATTTTCCAAATACACTTACCCATGAAGTTGTCGAATATCTGAGGTTTGTTGGTCCACCACACAAAGATGAAGTATACTGGAACTCCACTGGCAATGATAGCACAGCCAATACCTACAAAGAACGCACTTGGTTAGTTGGGTATATTCCGACATTTCTTATATCATGTCTACCCATCCCCAAATCAATCCCCATAAAGTGCTTAACACTCTCCTTGCTGGATTAGGCACTGCTCTTTAGCGCATCTCTGGTTGCCTGCAGCATGGAGAAGGTTAATTGTGCCATCGGGTAGATTCTGACATTCTATATAGTTTCCTTGGTCCCCTAGCATAAAAGTAAATCAAAAATCTAAATAAAATCAGAGGATAACCCTCTCCCTGCTGGATTGGGCACAGACACAGCTCTTTAAGGCATCTCTGGTTGTCTTCAGCATGGAGAGGGTTAATTGAGGCTCTTCAGATGTATTTAGACATTTTCTAGACAAGCTTATCGACAAGACTGTCATTAGACAGATATCAATTTGATTGAAATTATAATCATTGTTTGTATCTGCTAGATTCTGCAATATTCCATATGAGGGTGTTTTTGTTTGACATCACAGCAGATATCTTTCACCAATATGTCATGATACATTCTAGAACCATGATTCAAATACAGGTATTCAAATAGAAATATTCTTTACATGACATAATATATTGTTCCATTAATTATTTTATTCTTGGATGCATTCATAAATGTATGTGTGTGTAGTTTTGAACAATTTCTAGCTTTCCTACCAGTTTCCATAGGGCTAGCATAGAGAGGCAGCACCACCAGGTATATGGAGCATATCGTGTACAGGATTGGCCAGAATAAGTGAACCTGTGGATAAAAACACATCCATTATTATATTATTACAGCATTAGTAAGTCATTACCAGCCACTGCTTGCAGGTTTACTGCAACATTCAGCACTACAGATATTGCGGGTTTCGTACTTCCCTAAACTGACCAAGCATGATGATATATGTGTAAGAATATTGAAAGCAGCTCTAAAACCCAATATAATTTATTATTTTTAATTTACTATAGTATAATATTTAAATAAGTTCCTCCAATCACAGAGGAACAGTCGAGGTAGGCAAAATATTGGTGTATATTATGAAAAATTGTTAATAATATTAATATTAATTGACAACATAATATGTGCAACAACACAATATTGATAATGGGATTTGAACTCGAGGTCTTTGGATGCGAGTATATACCCATCTACCCACTTAGCTGAAGGGGAAACCTTACTGGCTTAGACCATTAGAATAATAATAATAATAATAATAATAATAATAATAATAATAACAATAGTGTGAGAGTTATTGTTTTACTTTGCAGAGGGAATCTTTATCCATACATGATGAAATAACAACAATAATAATTATTACAATAATAACTATAGTAATATAATAATTATAACAATAAAGATGATAATATCCTAAAGCCACAGTCGAAAGCATACTCAAATTGCGACGGTATATACTATTGCCCCGGTCGATGGATCTACTTTCTCTTTCAACTCCCCGGAGAAGTATGCATAATAATTTATCGTAAGTGCAGCTGCATATTATTGTACTTTTATTCTTTCCTTCATTCATTTACTCTTACCTTGATGGGTCTGGGCATGTCGGGTCTCTTCCATCTGAGGTATAGCAACACTACGACTGACAGTCCTATAGATAACCACGTCGCAAATCCCACGTAGTTGATGAGTGCGTAGATATCCGACGACGCTAGATACACCATAGAAAGTAGTCCCTGTTGGTCAAAATATTAACGTAAAATTTAATTGACTCATAAATGATGTAATGTAATTGGGGAATCTTTTGACAATATTTTAAAATATTTAATTCAACATTAATAATAGAAAAAGAAAAGAAAAGAATTGTAATGATACAAACGACTATTCTGTTTAAGTTTGTTCATTTATTTCAATATTGCTAATGCCAGGCCTTGGTTTCTTGAAACAACTGAGATTGAGGTTTTTCCAATTGACTCAGTGTTGTAACTTGAGTACAAGCTTGAACTCATTCTCAAGTTATAACACTGAGTCAATCGAAGAAATCTCAATTGAGCAAAATCTCAAATTCAAGTTGGTTTCAAGAAATCAGGACCAAATTTACCAAAATGGCAAATGCATCCACATATCACTATTGTGTACCTGGTTAAATTGTTATTTCTTTCATGATACCGGTAATTATTTTATTTACTGTTAAATAGTAAATTCTTATAATTAAATTTAATGATATGGAGGTTGACAACCTTATTTAACTAATTATTATTATTTTTATTATAATGTTTCCCATTGGCCGACGTATGTTGTGCGCTATTTTCGAGACTCACCATGAAAAGGACAGCAGGTAGTGGAGTCATTCTCTGCATTTGAACCATACTGAGAATCTTGGGCATGTGACCCTCACGAGCTCCCACGTAGAACAGTCTGAAACGAAAATATCTCATCTTAATAAAAGTATTATTGCGACATAAATATACCCATGAAAATTAAAGGCATACAATCACGAGATTAACATAATTACGGTAGATAAATAGATAAATAAAACATGAAAATGCATGTATTGAAAACCAGTGGGACATGCAAAAAGTGTAGCTTGCAGACAAATTGAATGTGTATACTTTCAAGAAAATATGTTTAACCATGAAATATGTTTTAAAAGTGCGGTTGTATGCCTTTAGTAAAAAAAATAATAATAAAAGATACATATACCATATAGAAAATATTCTATTTGTTAAATTTATTATGTTCTTTTTTTGTTATTTATTTATTCAGTGTCGCTTTAAAATAATGATATATTTGTGTTATCTTTTCATAAACCTACCTGGCAGTTGTGAAAAGAATGCCGTTAACACCTCCGAATGTGGATAATGATACAAATATAGGCATAATCCACCACATAAAGCCATACAGTCGCTTTGAGAACATCTGAAAGAAAACCAAAATTAATGTATTTACCCAAATGTATATACATGTACCTGCATCAAATATTTTTAGTCTAATGTGATTGATGGCACAATCAGGATAGAACCTTTATTCATTCAGGCCGAGGACCTTGACATTAAGATACAAACATAAATTACAAAAACAAACAGGTAATCGCAGACAAGAAGTATTTCATTTCATAGATGCCATGACAATTGAAAGTTAAACGTATCTCAAAATTAATGTAGATATCTGACATTCCTTCAATTCGCTTAGCTCTACACCATTTTAAACAGACATGCGAAGCATATTAGTCAGAATAATAATTCAACTAAAGGTAAACACCTCCATCCAATAATACGGTATATCAGGGCTCAACAGTAAGAATTGTCCGTCTGTCCAGGACAGGTATGAACCACAGGCGGACATTTGAATTACTGTAGCCCAGATTAACAAGCCTTTTACCTACAGTTACATGTCCGATAGGGCACAGGGACAGGTGCCTTAAAAAGTTAATGTTTTTTTTTTTGTAATGGGGTTTATAGTTGCTTTCTAGAATCTTTCACTAACATCACGACTTGTCAGTTTAGGGCAGGAGAAAAACCCACAACATCCAGAGCACTGAATGTTACAGTAAACCTGCGAGCACCGGCTGGTACTGACAGACCAAGGGGGATACCGGTAACTGTAGTGCATCCTATCAATATCACGTCAGAAATGTAACTTCTGTGAACATTGATGCCGGGCCCCCCGGGGAAAAAGTTAATGTAGAGCCCTGTATGTGAAAATATTTGCGGCACACAGATTCAAATGTGACAAGAATCTGTGGTCAGATGCGATACGTACCACTGCTACAGCAGCGCCACCTACAATCTCCTCGCGGCTGACGGTTGTGAAGTAAGCGATGTTGGTGAGGACGTAGATGGTGGTGACTAGGATGATGGAGATCCAGATAGCCTTTGGCAGGTTCCTACAGGGCAAGCACATTACACATTTCAAATTAAAATTCAGAATAAAGCAAAAAATAAGTTGGTAAATTGCAAGAATCAGTGCCAGATATTTATCCACGGCCCAAGTGAGTGAGTAAAATATTCCTGCTGTGACATAAAGCACTAATTCATTTATTCATTCATTCCAGAATACAACCCCCTTAATTAAATGCTAGTATTTGTCTTAAGGTTTTCTTGTTTATAGTAAGTTTGCAAAATTTTATTTAGTAGCAAGTTTATTATCATATTTATTGTTCAATATTAAAATATGGGCAGAAGATAGTCCTGTTAGCGGTAAATCTTATTATATTTGCTGTAGACCATGCTCTCCTGACAGCGAGAACAAAACAGTCTGTGTTACATGCTGTCACACTACAAGAGGTTTTCGTGTGTTCAGCATTATACAGAATTTTATTGGGTGTTAAAGGGGCAACTTCATACTTGCACGTATTTAATCATAATTTTTTAATATTTTTATTATTTTTCTATATAATGT
>JAUTBQ010173935.1:0-11509 GCA_032361185.1 Lepetodrilus ovalis
TTTGCATATTCAGTCATGGGCCGACTATTGAAGCTATAGAGTGCTGTTCGTTTTGGTACCGGCTGGCATGGTCCAGAAAGCCGCTTGTCTCAGTTGACCCGGAAAAAAACTCGCTCAATTTTCCCAATGTTTGGAATATAAGCTATACCACAGCAGGCGCGTTCCAGCGGCTCAGAACGTGGATTCATGGGTAAGAAATTGGGCAAATCGAATGCATTTTTCGGGTCAACGGGGTCAAGTGGCTTACCGGATCAGGCCAGCCAGAACCAAAACGAACAGCCGTCTATAGCTCCTATAGTACGCGCTCGAAATCAGCCCGTGTACCCTCTTCAGATACTATGTAGAGTGTAGTCATATGGCGGTTTTACCGTTTCTTACATCAGTTTTCAATCCTATGTCTGAATCAGCGAAGCACAATCAAGGCATGTTATCGACTGAAGGAGTACGACGACCGGCTGTTGTGAACTATATTTTTCTGTAGCTATTATTATTACTTTCAATATCCTCTGGTCTTCAGCTAGGGTTCTTCATGTTCAATAAATCAAAATGTTTTATTGTTTATTAAAATCTGTTGATTATTTTATTTGGTGTTGTTGTGTGTGATAACTGTCTACAGTATTTGTTTGTTGTTCAATTAAATAGATTTGATTTTAAAAATTAATTAATCAATGCCAGAATGGGGTTACGTTTCACCTTGCTTGCTTAACCCTCTCCTTGCTGCAGGCAAACAGAGATGCCCTGAAGAGCTGTTTGTGCATACTCCAGCAGGGAGGTAGTTAAATCACTTGCAGTGCTCTTAGGGCATCTCCAGTTGCCTCCAGCATAGAGAGGGTTAAATGTGTATTTACTAAAATTGAAGGTGCAATCAGACCCTGTATAAGCAAAATAACCGGATCATCGAATCAATCGTATATTGAGTTATAGCTTATATAGTAGGAAATCTGTATTGGTTAAAAGTTGACCGGTAATCCGACTACCGTTCATTTCCTCCCACCCCAAAAGATGGTGCATGCATCGATTTCTGGTAATAATTATTTGGCGATGTAGAACCATTTTCACCCCTTGGCTATTGATTTGCAAGATTTTGTCCCAAGGGACACAGAATGATCAAAGCAGCATAATTTGGTATACATGTTTTGGGAGTTGGAGTGCTCTGACCCCGAATATCGGATCATGTTGTCTTGTCGTATTGATCAGAATAACTTGTCGAGTCCTCTGGGAGAAAGTTACATGGGGCTGGAGAGTGTAGTGGTAGGGTCGTTCGACTACATACCTGCCCCCCATTTCACGATGGTGTCCTAACTATTTGGAAGCTCCTAAGCATTTCACGATGACGTCACAAATCTTATTCCTTCATAAATTGACATCTAACTTAGGTGATAAACTGGGTCATAAAGTTAGCTCCTAAAGTTAGGACACCTTCATGAAACTGCCTGGCCCCCGTTTCACAACAGTGTTCTAACTATTTAGGAGCTCCTAAGCGTTTCTCGATGATGTCACAAGTCTTATTCCTTCATAAATCGTCATATAAGGTGATAAACTGGGTCATAAAGTTGGGAGCTCCTAAAATTAAGACACCATTGTGAAACGGGGGCCTGGAGTTAAAGTTCCTTTCTCTCCCATTTGTTTTGTTTTTCCAAGTCGATTACTACTTGCACATGTGCATTAGTACAAAAAAAAATGTATTTAATATAAAACTTCGGAGAACCTAACAAAGAGTACATAGCTCACTGTTGTCCGATGTTATGATCTTGTCGGTCCTAGTAAATCAAGGCGCATGTTTGCACATTTGGGTTGCGACTCGAGTTGTGTTCTTGAGTGTTCAATTTGAATTTACTACACTCGACTCCACACTCGAGTTCAAAACAAACAGCCTTCATGACTGCTACTTCTATTAATTTGATGAGAGCAATGATTCACACTAATGAGAGTTGGTCCCAGAGTAAAACACGACTAAGACAATATGAGCTGATTGAATCTGTGTTTATTCATGAGTATAAAATGTTGGTGAAGGAATAGTCCAGTATTTACAGACCTGTGGAGTGTGACTGACCAGATCACGCCTCGTCACATTTCTAGATCACGCCAGTCACACTACTCACTTATGCAGAAGTTATACAAAGGAAGCAGATTAACTATTTCTTCAAAGTATTTCGCTCCTTGGCACAAACTGCATTCATAAACAAAATCCGCAAATATTTTCTTTTAGGTTACATATCCGCATCTTCACCATTAAATATTATCTTGATCTTTAATGACAATTTTACATGTGAAAGCAAGCCCACATCCATTGTGTGTAACATGGGATACTACACCATGGTACCCATAGGGCAGTTTGCAACTTTATCTGTTGGGAGGCGTGTCCACATACGCCAGCATTCATTGGTTCTTTTAACAACTCTGGAAAAACAGGTTTCCCCCACTGTGGCGATACCATTGTTCTGAAGACGAATACCGATGAACACGTCGCAATAGCTAGTGAACAAATTACTGTTTTACGTTGCTCGCTATTGTGGACAAGCCCTCCCACAGCTATAGACTGTGAAGTTCCCCACGAGTACTATGCTAGCAGAATGGAGTAATATCCTGCGTTGTTACACACGACGGCCAACATCACAAACACACATATTCAAGATTGTTTGGTAAATCAGACATTCGCGCCATGTAATTGTTATGGATCCTTCACGAATGGTGAAGCCTAGAATTCGAAAGGATCCAAGAATGTAGTTAGAAGACAAGGACTTGC
Source organism: Lepetodrilus ovalis (assembly GCA_032361185.1). Classification (NCBI taxonomy): domain Eukaryota; kingdom Metazoa; phylum Mollusca; class Gastropoda; order Lepetellida; family Lepetodrilidae; genus Lepetodrilus; species Lepetodrilus ovalis. The sequence continues at coordinate 2,747 of JAUTBQ010173935.1, forward strand.
TGGACATCAGCTGCTAGCCGTCGCTATATTATTAAGGTACTGGGGAAAGAGGGAGAGGGGAGGCAATATTCACATAGTCTCGTACATATATAATTCTACATAACATATATACACAAAGCACTTGGATATCCATTCGCACGTATTCCTAAACGTCTTATATCGATATTTGAGTTTACACTGGGCTATTTTATGTGAAGAATATGCACATACACACTGGAAATGTGCATGTCTGTAGTAGTGACTACTTTAGCTACAAATGTTAATGGTCTTGAACTCTATGCCCGTGTCGACTACTGTCAATGTAATGCAATCCCAATGGTGCTCAAGAGTTTGTGTCATAACCAAGGAATGATATTTGACCTAGATATTTATTCTGCTTGGCAACCGAAGAATTCATAAAAATACATCAAGTTTAAGGTTTTCAATGTTAATCCTATGAATTTAATTTTTTTATCAATTTGCTAGTATAATTATACTAGAAACATGGATAATTTGAAGAAGAAACAGTCGAGTTTGCTCATTCTCATTACCTACTATTTTGATCGTAACCAGGGCGACCGCCAGCAAGATCCCTGGTCCGACACACAGACAGTCTAAAGGACTGTGACTATTGTGGTACAAATATTTCCCATCAGTATCACACCGTGCACCAAAGATTCTTGATTCAACACAATATATTCACAAATTCAATTCCATTCTATAAACACAATATACACACAATATCCACCCGTTCTTAAAATTTACACATTACAAATTATGTTTTGTCAGTTCAAGGTGTCATAAACTTACTTCATAAATAGTAAGGACTTCATAAAAAAAAAACACCTTTGATTCATAAATCATACCATAATCAAAACGCAACATGTATGTTGCGATATTTCGTTTTCTGTTTCTCTTCATGCAGATAAGCTAAACAAGCTACATGTAATACTGAAATGCGATGTTCCAAGTAGAATCAATCGCACCCATCAATATGAAATAATATTACCTTAAATATATTCATATCTTACAGACATATTGGTTTATTTTTCAACACAAAGCTATGCAAATGCATTTCTTGCCATACATACGTACACACACACAAATAATTAATTCCTAACCCACAACACACGGATACATCTCCATAACATTCTGGGAAGAGAAAAAGAGAAAAGCCTCATTATACAGGTTCTCATGCTGAAAGTACCGTGGAAGACAAGACGACCCCTATCACTGTGCTAAAGGCATACAATCGCAGTTTGTTGACGTATATCATGGTCAAACGTATTTTTCCTGAAAGTATGTACATTTAATTTGTCAACACAAGTATATTGGGCAACAAGCGGTCGCAACTTGGCGGTTTCAACTTGGAATTCCACAGCAACCGCCCAATTTAGAACTTTTCTTTAATCGCCAGAAAATGTTTTTTGAAGTACAAACATGGTTTTATGTATGTCAAGTGAATGTAAGTTTCAGTTGTAGTTGTATGCCTTTAACCAATAATCACAAAAAATCTTTAATCAATCTCGCTTGAAAAGAAACTACGTACACTGAATTTGATCAAGCACACGTGCAGCATAATTTCATGATAATTTCCTTAAAATATAATCTTCATTATCTATAGGCATGCCAGATAAATACTGGATGTACGTTGAAACTAAAACTTGTCAAATCGGCTTATTCCTTCATAATTTACATACAATTTCCATGCAATCAGCTGGTAGAGAAAATACTACGAGTTGTTACAAGAATATGCATTAATTAACCTTCCGTCACAAAAAAACTTGTTACAAGTTTTGCATATCTTATTGCAAGCACATAGCGATGATCCATCACACAAATTATGAAACTAAACAATATTTAGTCTCGCTTATCCGTAAACTAAACCGTGCAAACTAAAATGAACATATGAATTAAACATTGTGCTCACTGATAAGCTGATATAGTACCTTGCCTTGTGGTAATTTCAGAAAGTGACCTTCCCATAAGTACTATGTTAATGTCAAATCGACACCAACTGTTGTTTTCTCGTCCCCTCTCGTACGAAAACGACACAAATCTAAGGTAACATTAACTATGAATCCAACCTTAGTCTCAGGCTACTTTGATCAAAATCTACGCTATTTCGTACCCAAGGAACCCAGAGTCGTATTTCACGGAAGGGTAGTCCGGACGTAAATCAAGGCTTATGTTATTTCCTGCTATATAGTAAATTCATGGCGTAAGCCCCCAATTTACGCACAGACTATAGTACGACCCTTTCGTGAAACACAGGCCTAGGCCCAATTTCTCAGGGACAGCTGCAGTTACAACTGACTGTCAATCAAACCTTAGAGGCCCGCTGCAAGTGTACGTGCATTGCGTGAAACACTTCCATCGCTACAATACTTAAGAATGTGGTTAGCTAAAACGATTGCAGCGATAAACGTAGTTTGTGCAACCAGACTTTCATTTGGTTTTTGATCGATTCATTGAATTATTGCTTTACGTCGCAGCGGGAATATCTCACCCATCGGCGACAACACTTGCATTTGTAGCTGGTCCCTAAAACTTGACTTACGATCAACTGTAGCTACAACTGTTCTTGGCATCGGGGCACTGGTGGCTTACTACCTGAGATTACACACGGACTTGAACATTTGATAATGGCCCGGCAGTTGTAAGCAGAAGCACTCATGCACTACGCTACCGTCATCACCCTAATAATTCAAACCCTCTAATAGTTCAAACACCTAAATTAATCGCCAAAATGAATGTTTTTCCCCAACCCTAAACATATGATCATGACCAATTTCTTCAATTCATAATTTTCTAATTATTCGAAAACGTAATTTTTCAAATAAAAGTTAGTCTTATTTTTATTTTTATTTTAAATCTTTCATTTATTTACGTTCATGTAGCAACCATATTTATTACAGTACTTTAATTTGGCTGTCCCTCAAAATATGAACTCAGATCATTTTCACTTTTCATATTTTTCTAATAAATCGAACGACTACAAACTTAATTATTTTTTCTGTTCAAATTATTAAGGTAATTACGGCACTCCATGATAATATGTCCGTGTTCGAAATCCTATATAGGAAAGCAACCAGACCCCGGGGTTATGAAACATTTATTGAGTACGATTTCAAACTCCTCAAATTTAATAAGGGGGATTTGTGAATCTATACTTGAAAAGGTCAACCCCTGGACCAGTCTGGAAATGCATTTTCCGTAATCAACATGAAATAAACAAAACTGTGGAAAACACTATCAGCCATGGCTTAAGGAGATACAAACTCCAGTCGGTTGGTCGATGATGAATTTCGAACACTGACATAATAATCGCAACAGTATGAATAATCGTAAGAGTACGTATGTATATATATATAATATATGCAAATATAAACAACTTGTAAAGGTAACTAAACATTCTTCTTTACAAGCGAGATACGAAATGAGTCTAGATTCAAATATACAAATAGACCGACTGTGTCAGTGGTATGATGCCGATAGATAGACGGTCCGCCGGTTAACATGAATTAATCCTCTTACTGCTGGATCCAACGAGAAAGTGGTCACTGATCAATCCAGTAGGGAGAGAGTCACTCGAGAAACCTAGAGACGACCAAATATCGTAAGCGAGGGGAAAACGTTAATCAGTTAACCCTCTCCATGCAGGAGGCAACCAGAGATGCCCCGAAGAGCGTGGTTTGTGCCTAGTCCAGCGGGGAGAGGGTTAACCGCGGTCAGACGTGGGCCGCGCCAAGTCTGCTAGTTATTCGACCGGTCGGCATCTTGGGTCGACTCCGAGGAGGATAGCAGATCTTGGAGCGCCAGCACTGGGGCGTGATACACAAATACAAGCACTTCTCTACGAGTTCTAACGTCTAGGAGTCCGGAGGGGGATATGTCAGTTAGTTTACAGATATGCACACGCTACGGTCAGGCCACAGAAGTGATGTTTGCATCTCGTTTTCGTCTCGGTCTTCCGTTCCTGGGGAAGGACAGACTTTTCGTGCATCAGCCAAATAGTACATGCATCGCGTGGGGCCGAGTGGGTGGGTGGGCGTGAGAACGCGAACAGGTCTCGCTGGCTGAACGTGATCGGCATATATCCCGCTACCAGCGGCAGCATTTACGGCTGCCAAACGTAGCGCTGGTGTCAGGAATTAATGTAATCACGTACACTTCTCTAGTAGGTTTTCCCGCGAGTCTCTGGGAAATCTCGAACAATCGATGCCCAGTGCCAGAGTAAACATCAATCCCTCCTCGACAGCCAGCGAGTACCAAATCTTCAGAAGAATAATGTGTCGGGTGCCAAGAAAGAACGCATCCATATTCTTCGCCGGTGCCCACAAACTCAACATTCCAAGCCCTTCCAAGTCTGAGAAGAATCATTAGAAGCACCGAATCAAAAAAAAAATCAAAAAAATAATGATGAAAAACTGAAGAAAACAGAAGATGTTCCGTTTCGTTTCGTCTCCAACATCCACGACAACCGTCGAGAGCCCGACGACAAGAACGTCTCCGAGAGAGACAACTAGCGGGCGGGCGAATCGGAATCACAGAGCGAGGAACATCTCGCCACATCCTACCGCATTCACTTCCTGCCGACGGTGGTGGCGGTCGGGTCAACACTCGATGTGTCAAACTAAACAGTGTCGTCGATTTGCCGAAACGTGCGACTTTGCTTCCGTATATTAAAAAAAAAAATCAAAATGGCTGGCGGCTATCGGACAGCCTAGATCAAGACTTTGAGTTGGAGGTGAGCCACGTGAGACCCTCGTAAAGTCCGTCGCCAGTAGTAGCGCACGCTGGCTGCACGTACCAGTTACGGTCGCGTATCCTAGTCAGACCAAGCTTCTCCTGAATTTCGTGCGGCTTCATGGCTGTTGGCGGGGAAAAAAAATCAAAAATTAAATCACATAAAATGCATGAAGACACCTAGATTGATTGCAATAGCGGCTTAACCATGCAGCACAAATATTTTACCCATTCGCCACAAGATATCAAGAATGTCGCATATTATACATTCGATGGTTGTTGTTCAATGAGAAAAATGGTCCATGTGATGCTGCATTTTATTAAAATATGACAATACGGTAGCTAATGAATTCCATTGCGAATAAATAAATCTACTGTCAATCCGACAAGCTGATTGGTCCACGTCACCCCATCATGAGTGAGTGATTATGGAATTTAATGTCGCTGTGGGAATCTTTCACCCTTTTGCAACGATTTGACGCATCAGGTTAGACTTTTAAGTCAAAGGATTTCCGCCATCATGCTGTTGAATAATTTATCAATAAGAATATCTATAAGAATTTTTAATACGTTCATTGAGGTATGAACGTAAAAGCCAACGTGCAAACCTTTGAATATAATTTTTTACATTCATACCTCGATGAATGAAAAAACAAATGAGTCAATCCTTAAATGAATTATTGTTCTAAGACGTGGCCGGGAGTCCAGACTGACATACGACCCCGTGTTCAAACATGTGTTACATAAGGCCGGGAGGCATGGCTCCTCATTCTCACCGTCTGGGAGGTCCTGCTTGTTGGCGAAGATGAGGATGATGGCGTCCCTCATCTCGCGGTCGTTGATGATGCGGTGCAGCTCCACCTTGGCCTCGTCGATGCGGTCACGGTCGGCGCAGTCCACCACGAAGATCAGTCCCTGCGTGCCGGTGAAGTAGTGCCGCCACAGTGGGCGGATCTTGTCCTGCCCGCCCACGTCCTGAAACAACGCGGGTGAGATCGACGAGTCAGACGTGGACCACCAGTGGAAGTGGATAATAGTTTTGATTCAATAAAATTGATTCAATCAAGAATGTGTCGCTGATTTGCTAGTGAACATCACAGTAGCAATCTTTCACTCATGCGAGGTGATTTGATATTGAGTTACAACATATTAATGAAAAATGCAGAGATAATCAGATATAGATGAAACATTTGCAATATTATTGAATAGGTGAAATACTACACATCTTGACACATCTAATTTTAATTATTTAATAACCTACATTTAGAGATTTAGTACAACATTATTATTCAAGCTTTCGTTTCATTAATAAAGTAATTAATGTATTCTTTCCCCTCAATTTCCTCTACCTCATAACCTATCATAACTGCTAATTGTATGATAATTACCAACCTCTAAATTGAAATAGAACTGAAATTAATCATTTAATGAAGAAAAATAATTTAAAAAATACATTAAATCCTCAAATACAAATGACTACAGGATAGCATATGGACTGACTTCGAGCATGTATTATTGAAGCTATAGAGGGCTGTTTGTTTTGGTACCAGCTGGCAAGCCCCAATTGACCCGAAAAACGCACTCAATTTGCCCAATATTTGGAATGTAAGCTATACCACAAGAGGTCTCGTGCCGGTGGCTCATAACGTGGAATCATGGGTAAGAAAGTGGGCAATTCGAACGCGTTTTTTTTGTCATCGGGGTCAAGTGGCATGCCGGATCAGGCCAGCCGGTACCAAAATGAACAGCCCTCTATAGTTCCAATAATACGCGCTCAAAGTCAGCCATGGGCTAGTAACATGCTCACCAGCGAACAGTTTTAATTATTTTTTTAATTTTCTTTTTTGTAATGGAGTTTATAGTCGCTTTCTAGAATCTTTCACTAACATCACGACTTAGGGCAGGAGGAAACCCCACAACATCCATAGCGCTGAACGTTGCAGTAAACCTGCGAGCACCGGCTGGTACTGACAGACCAAGGATGATAACTGTAGTGCCACTCTACAGACAGTGCATCCTATCAGTATGACGTCAGAAATGTAACTTCTGTCAACATTGATGCCGGGCCCCAGCAGGTAAAATAGGCCCCAGTTCCGTAACTAAAATAACCAAGTATAAAGAATCATTTACTGCTAATGTTGGCATTTTATCCTAAAAAGTGAATATGTGCCGTAATGTCTCTACAGCAGATCTTTCACCCACACACGACAAAAATGTGAAGACACGGACTACCTCTGCTTTGGTTGTACGACACCCAGTGAGTTGAGAAGGAAACAAGAGCACAGTGATCCATTGCTATGAACATGCTTTAGAGAAAGAATTGCCAGAATATAAATGTTTACTTTTTTAATATTTTTTTTTAATATTTATTTTTTTGTAATGGGGTTTATAGTCGTTATTTCTATATTTTTTTTATCTGTAATGGGATTGAGTCACTTTCTAGAATCGCCAACGTTATTCTCACTACCGCTGCGCTTACCGTACTGAAGGACCAGCATGAGCCACACTGCCCCTGGTTCTTGACGGGCGTCACGTAACCGTGCTTCCTCCAGTCCACCTGGTCCGGCACGGAGAACAGCTCGGGCTTCAGGAACGTGGAGCAGCCCCCGGTCCCGGTCCGGTTCCGCTGCCGCCACAGCCCATTGTACATGGCAAACTCCTCGCGCGTCTGAGGACAGGAGAAGGACAGAATGCAGTGTGCAAATTAGTGAGCGAGTGATTATGACATCGATAATCTAGGTCATCAATGGACCATTTACTTACATATTATTGACTACTGTGCATGAATATTAGAGCTAAAACATCTACCAGATTTTCCTAGTGGACTAGCATCCATACCTGATCAGTAAACTGGTTGATGCCAAGATAGTATGTCTTCTTTCCGGCTGCGTACAATCTGTTGTGTTTTTCAATGTAACGGACGTTCATCTCGAAGATTCCATAACGTGCACCTTCCAATTCTTTTGGATAACTTTTATCTAAAAAAAAAAGAGTAGCATTTAACTTTAAATATTAACATATATCATGAAGAGGGGAGTGCAATAATAACAATAATACTACGACATTAAAACATATACATAACCTGGCCCTGAGGTTACAAAATGTTTTGGAGTATAATTTCATGCTCTACTCGAAGTTTTGTTCACAAATCCCCATCCCCATGAGCATGAAAACCCTCTCAAAAGGTATTGTAACTGCGTGGCCAGTTTTGGCAATTATTCATAAACGTTAGATGAAAACATGCCGATTTAGAATTACAGCTTAAATTGCATTATTTGGATTTTTTTTCTAGAGATTGATCTACTCACTGTGTTTGACTTTGAAGGCCTCAAATTCCTTTTGGTACGAGGTGTATTCCAGCGTGGCGCCATTGTGGTGCTTAGCCGGGGTCATCTGGAACCACTCCACCAGCTGAGGCTTGGACTGCACCGCAGCGACCAGCGCCAACACCAACAACATCACGTACTGCATGCTGAACAACTTGGGCAGTCTGAAACCATTGGAGATGATAATGATAACTATGATAATAATGATAATAAAGGAAAAAATTTAAATAGTAATAATGTGCAGAATTTATTGCACCACATACATATTCAAGTATCCACATGAGACACAGCACTGTATTATTACCCACTCTTTATTTACCTTCTATACTCCCTGGGGATGATACAATCCAAGCTGCTCTTGATTGAGTTTAACTTTAGCCAGAATGTTGTGTATCGATACATTATGGATTATGCACAAACACTGCTCTTTAGGGCATTTATGGTTGCCTGCAGCATGGACAAGGTTAATAATGTAACATAATCTCAGACTAACATCAACCTGTTCCTAAGGTTTTGAAAGTTTTCCAGAGTATAATTTCATAATTAACTCAAATATTCTCCTACGCGTTCTCCTGGACGCACTTTTTAAAAAGAAATATTGACAACTTGAAATTCATTTGTTATCGTATTTATAAAGTCATTACATCACAGCATAGATTAGAAGCAATATTCCAAATAACCAGCTGATAACAGCCATATTTACCGCAGT
>JAUTBQ010173946.1:0-11509 GCA_032361185.1 Lepetodrilus ovalis
TCTCTCTCTCTCTCTCTCTCTCTCTCTCTCTCTCTCTCTCTCTCTCTCTCTCTCTCTCTCTCTCTCTCGCTCTCCCCCAACTCTCACACTCCCTCCCCCTCCCTACCCTTTCAACCCAAATTCACACACAAAACATATATCTAGCTTGTCTGCTATATATATATTCCTGTTGTATGTTTGTAACATGAGTTGAAACTTGTCATGATCATTGGTTGGAACTTGTCATGATCATTGGTTGGAACTTGTCATGATCATTGGTTGGAACTTGTCATGATCATTGGTTGGACGATGTCGCCTGATACACCCAGCTAGAAATGTCATCTTGGTTAAATATGTATGAAAATATCTTAAATATCTTATTAACTTATTATGGATTAACTGGGTGTAGCAGTGCTTATTGGTGAAGTCCCCTATGGGTGAAATATTCCTGATGAGACGTAAAGCATTAAAGTTCAATAATAAGAAAAATAGAAAAATCAGGAACTAATATTTTGGATGGTCAGCAATAATCTCATTGGATTGATTGGTTAGTTCAGTTTTCAGAATTGTCACATATTGATGAAAATTATCGCTACGATGCAATACAACAACTCTTTTACTCAGTTTTTGATTGCATCTTGTATGAATGTCGACATGTCATATGATGTTATTAGTTTGGACATGGTATACTATTGTTGAATTAGTCAAAGGTGCAAGAATCAAACATTTTCCAATTTTCTTAATTGATTTTTTTTCTTTCCATCTCTATTCCTTACTATAGGGATCTTTCTCTGTACATTGCTTCGTCGCAAATGTGTGAACGATTCCTGCAGCGACATTAAACTCCATAATCACTGACTGTAGATTGTTGTAGGAATGTTTCTCTTGGTAGCTGGTGAAAATTGAACATTTGCAATTATGCCAGGACAATTAGTTTGAGTAGCAAGTATGTATATGTGGCAAGTGTCTGTGGTATATTATCATGGGCTTGTGAATCTTGTCAGTTATCTCCCTTGTGATATGGCACTCGTGTGGTTGCCATCAACTATTTGTCATCCTGCGCCAAGAGTTGTGCTTCTGGAGTAGCTGGCATTCTGGACTTTGAAGATGTATGGCAGATTGTGTCCTACTATTGTAGGGTGTGGATGGTGTGGGACAGTGGTGGTGCAGTGGTTGATTGGCAGACTTGGTAGACGATGCATCCGAGTTTGAACCTGCCCCAGGGACTTGACACCAGTGTTCTCAGAAGTTATGTTTCTGATGCAATCATTGTCTGTACTGTCAATGATGTCATCTATGTCGAAGATGTGATGTCTGTAGTTGGTCCATGTTATCACATTATCAGGGCTATGGTTGGTCCATGTTATCACATCATCAGGGATATGGTTGGTCCATGTTATCACATTATCAGGGCTGTGGTTGGTCCATGTTATCACATTATCAGGGCTATGGTTGGTCCATGTTATCACATTATCAGGGCTATGGTTGGTCCATGTTATCACATCAGGGCTATGGTTGGTCCATATTATCACATCAAGGCTATGGTTTGTCCATGTTATCGGTCGTCGCCTACGAGTGAGATATTCCCACTGCGACATAAAACAATAATTCAATCAATCAAACCATGATATCACATTATCGAAGCTATGGTTTGTCCATGTTATCGCTATCTTTGGTCCATATTATCAAGGCTACCGTTGTCCAGGGTACCCTATCATTAAATTAAGGTCTTGTATCCACCGAGAGACCACAAGCAGTCTCGGAGGGAATCGCCATGGATAGAGAGGGCTGGCTATGGTCTTAGTGGCCACGAGAGCTTCGGCGTACATGTTAGCTTGGCTACTCGTGGTCATAACCCCCTCATCGTTAAAATAGCCCAAAGGTTGAAAAGTAGTGAAATCGTTATTGATCAACATAAATTAGCAATATTTGATATGCTTAACAGGGACGGAAATTAACACTAGCCCGCTAGGCTGGACCATTTCTACCAATCCTAATGGTATTCTAATAGGGTTAGTAGAAATTAATGTTTTTTTGTAAACATTTCTTATTTATATTGCTGTTTGGGCTAGTAAGTTTTATAGGTAAGTTTCCATCCTTGCTTATATATCAAAAAATTTAAACAGACATGAATATATTGAAAACATTAAAAACATTAAAAGTTACTGATTTGTGTAGAAATTCCTGATACGTTTTCTACAAGGTGTGAGTGATTATGGAGTTTAATGTCGCTACGGGAATCTTACAAGGCATTCTACAAGGAAATAATTGCCATATTTTGTTGGGTTTAGTGTGACGGATTATCATTCGCTTCTTGAGACTCTCTCCAGCATCCGAATGTGTTCGACTGGTAGGGCAGCCTGCAGTTTAACACACAAGAGTTACTTCCCTTGTCTGCCAGCGATTGATTCTGTCTGTAGGCAGGCGTGCTGATATGGCAGTCAACTCCAAACAGTTGTAGGGCTTTAACACTGATACAGATTCAATGATCTAGCATTTAACTCTGCATTAAAACAATACTGGCTGCTAACTCGTGCTTCTAAGCTGTTTGGCATTTTCCATTTAATCAGGTAGTTAATAGACTGATTGTGTTTTACAGAAGAAAGTTGTCGTCTCGATTTGTAGCAATAATAGTGATGGTATGAGATTATGTCTATGGAGGAGACATTTAATAAAAGCGACATGCATTTGTTGCAGTCTATTTCTATAACATATTGACATGGCTGTTGGAAGATTGTATCAGATTTTATCTGGGCAATGAGATTAAGATTTCATTACATTAACTTAAGTTATATTCTTTCAATAACTCCCTTCTAAAGATGTGAGAGGATGGTAATGCAATGCATCAAGCTTAATTTTTCTGGCACCTTAATTGTTTCTTGTTAGCGATTGTTGTTTTCTTAATTTTTCTCCTTTTTTTTTGGGTGTCAAATAGTTATCATTGATTTAAGGAAAATGTTATTTTTTAATTTTATTATTAATTTGTTTTAATGGAAAATAACCAGGAATGAAGTAAAGAAATAAAGAAATGTTGATATTTTTTATCAAATTTATTAATAAATGTTAACTTCCCAGCTGGGTTAATCATTAGCACAGATCAATAGGGCATCTAGAGTTGCCTTCACCAGGAAGAAGGTTACTCATTCAGATAATTCACTTTCTTTTGAAACCAAGATCCAAGTAATGATGGTGTGAGTGTGTAAACATCCTTGTATGTGTCTGTCTTGTCTTATCGTGTGCGCACATGTGTGTGTGCGCGTGTGTGTGTTTGTGTGTGGCCATTTCCTTTGTGTTTAACACCGAGGATTTACATGCATTATTCTGACACAACCACCACGAATCAGTGGGTGTTGGCTTTACATTGATTTCTAATTCCATGGCATTTGGCAATGCTGATGTACAGAGTTTTTCAGTTTACTGTTCAAAATGGCAGCCCATGGACACATATAGATATCGGTGGTTGGTGTAGAAAGAACAAATGTATATTGCATGATTGCAACATCTTGCCTGAAACAAATGGTCATTATTTTCGTTCTGCTTAAAACCTATTAAAATTGAAGCCGAATATTCTGTGCAATTTATTCAACCTTAAAAACTATGTTGGTAGTTTATAATGAGACTTAGTCAGCCTGTCCTATTTTGGGTCCTCACAACGAGGCTCCATACCACTGCCCCAAATGTTCATATTCAATAAAACGTTATTGTCCCTGTTTGATATTGAGGAAACAAATTTAATAAATTATGAGATTGCTGTTCATTTAAAGATTTTCTAATGGAAACATTTGGAATTGTAAATTTGATCAGTGGTGACTCGAGATGTAGTGTTTTATACAGTTTAAAGTGGTGTGCTTATCAAGTATTTGGAGTGTCATTCAGTGGTAGAGAGCCACATTGCTCAGAGCTTGCTTGGAGCTTTTGAGGCTCACAAGGCCTGCTTCTCACTACGGAATTGATTTTCACCAGCGCTTGAATAGTATCTTTATCTGTGGGATGATGGCAATATTGTAAAGCGATATATAGATTATTGGGAAGGTAAGCATCAGTTACTTTCGCTCCTTGGGGAGACTCTAAAACAGTTGATGAATATGACATATTCTGTCATAGTTTTAGCTGTAGGTTGTGTAAGTAATTGGCATGTGTGTTTGTCACGTGTGATATGTACAGCGATTGCATTTTCACATTCAAGTACATGTATTTCCATACCTCGTCTCCTATGGGTGAAATATTCCTGCTGCGATGTAATTTCGTAAAGCATTAATTCAATCAATTTCCATACCAGGTTAACATTGAATTCGTCCTAGCACTCTAGCAGACTAACATTTTGAGTTACTTGCCCGCAGGGCTAGTCAGGGCAAGTTGCAAAGGCACCAAAGATATGTTGCCTGTAGGGCAATTTAACTTGCCCATGTACGTCGGACATTTGTCAGTCTGAGTATGATAAAATGTGCCTAAGAACACTATTAGAATATGAGTGGTCAAGATTTTTATGAAAATCTGTTTTGAATGATATTTATTTACGGTACTCGATCTCTATTTTTTACTCCTTGGGAAAAGCTTGGTTCTTTATCTGTATGATAAATGTATTTGATTAATGTACATTATTATACGTTGTCAATGTTCTACATTTACTAACTCACAGACATTGACCAGTGTTCAGACACAGATTATAGAGCCATTTTTAGTACGATTTCATGCTCAACTCCAGTTTTGTGCACACATTCCATATAAAATTTAAGCTTTGTAATCTCAAGGCAAGATCTTTGCAAATTACAAATTGAGTATATGAAACTTTTATATGAGTTACATTTCTGTAAAGTTTACAAATTCTGATATATTATGTCTTCTATATCACATTTCTGTGTGTGGATGGAATCCATGAATTTACTTTATGCTTATCTTGTGAAACTTGCAAGTATACCTATATTGCATCACAGGTTAGTAGTTTCAAGTTTGTAAAACAGGATGTTTACATGATCATGTATGGTGTGTACTGTTTAATTGTTTTGTGCAAGAAATTCAATTTGCAATATCGAACATTTGCCATCATCGATTCATTCCAACATGGTCTATTTCTATGCTGATGGACAGGAGATCCCTGTAGACCCTCCTATATTGTGCTCCCATGTCTTCCTGCTATAGCCTGTCTTGTGGAGCCAAATCTGTGGCATGGATGTTTAGGATTCTTAGCTTTTGATATTGAAACTTTCTCTCACTGCTTTATATAATATTCCACCCAGAGAGGAAAAAAAAGATGACATATTCCCTCCCAACCCTAGCAGATATTGTTATACTTGAACACCCTAAAGGCCTTTCTTTACTGTAATGCCCAGTGGTGTGGAACCAACACACACAAAGACCCTCACTATAAGGCGAGCATTCTGATTGGCTAATGCTGACCTCTCAATGAGCTGACCTCTGGCGAATGCCAACACAATTTTTGGCCTAGCTGATCTCTTACTTTGAGATGGTTTACAGCACAAGGCTGCTAGCTTGTTGGGGTGTTGTTATAACGAGGTCTGATGGGAAGATTCAAAGAGAGCCAGAGGCAGTATAGCCCACCACCACCTCTATGATTTACCCACATTAGGCCTACATTGGGTTTTATACCTATAGATAGATATAGATTAGGTACATACAGCCAGGCATTTCTCCAGTATGTGAATAATATAGGGTGATCTACGCACACCTATACATTGGGTCCCAGATCATACATTGTCTAATATTTCTTGTTATGTTTATGTGTGTAATATGTTTGTGGATGATTCTATCAATTCCTAAATACAAGTTCGAAAATCTGTCCTATCCACCTGTCCTTTCGCACGTCATCATCCCTGTCCTCTTGTGTTGCAAGCACAACATTGTCCCAGCCCTCTTGTGTTGCATACTTTGCTGACTGCATCCTTTCTGCCCTCATGTAGATAAGAATTTATGTTGCATAAATTGTGAAGTTTGTATACGAGATTAATTTTGAATGAAATAGACATTTTTCATCTTGAAGCAACTTTCCATCAAGGTTTCAGTCCACCGCACCCGTAAAAGTAAAGATTACAGGTTTGAATCCTGTCCAGGTGCTCACACACCTTCTGAATTTTCTAACAATTCCACCGATGGTGACAAGTATGTACCCTCAACGGAGAATATTAAGTATGTACCCTCTTGGTGAATATGACGTATCTACCCTAGTGATGAGTCAGTAACTTTACAGATTACTGGAAATTTCTTTGTAGTATAATGTGGAACAAGACTTTTGGTTGTCAACAGACGTTTATTTAAATTTACATTTATTTTAGAAACACTTGGGTTTCATTTTATGTTGCACATGTAGCTTTCAAGCTTAATTTATGTGTAGTAGGAATGAATGGTAGCACAATGGTAAAATGTTCGTACTTTGGAGCCGTATGGCCCCAGGTTCAAATCCTGTCCAGGCATCAATGTTTGTTAAAGTTAACTTTGACCGGATCAGGATGCACTGTCTGTAGTGGCAATACAGTTATCATCCTTGTTCTGATAGTACCAGCCGGTGCTTGCATGTTTACTGCAACATTAAGTGCTATAGATGTTGCAGGTATATTCCTGCCCTAAACTGACAAGCCATGGCATTAGTGAAATAATCTTGAAAGCAGCTGTAAACCCCAATTTATGAATAAAATAAAAACACAGATGTATCATTCTTGTATTCTTACATGTGTTTGAAAGGTAGATAATCTATTTTTCAAGAGACCGATTATATCCCTTGGTTCAATGCTGTAGGCATGTTCACGATACTTGATTCACATCTCGAGGTCTCGTGGTCTAAGCTTGACTAAAAAATCAAATCCCACCTTCAGATTTGTAGATATGTAAAATGTTCCTGAAACGATTGGGATTCATTAACCCTCTACCTGCTGGATTAGGCACATACACTGCTATTTAGGGCATTTCCGGTTGCCTGCAGCAGGGAGAGGGTTAATCGATTACCTTGTGTATTGTTATCTTTGAAATACTGTTAACCAATCATGGGTATTACAGGTCACACATAGCTCGTCTGGGTTCTAATCTCCCCCCTCCCCCGCCCCCCTTATTTGACCCTCTACCTGCTTGATTATACAAATCTTTTGCTCTTTTTGGCATCTCTGGGTGCCTCCAGCATTGAGAGGGTTAATCAGACCCACAATTAAAAACATAATAATAAAAATAATGTAGGTACAGCATTACGCAGACACGTTGTTGAGTAGTCCCCCTACTTAACCACCACAAACATTCCACTTGTGGTGCAGCACACCCTGGATGGATTCAATTTCGAACTTTCAGGTTTGTAGACGTTTCAGACGTTAGCCAACCTCCCACCTACTAACATGTAATAGCATTTCATATGGGATACAGCCCATCCTGGTTGGAATTGGTCTCAAACTTTCGGGTTTGTAGACCCAATGTTGGCCAGTTCCCCTACTTATAGTACTAGTCTGTAAGCATGGGATGCAGCCCATTCTGGTTGGAATCACTCAAACCTTTGGGTTTTTAGTTTGATGTCCTAGCTTTTTAGCATGAAAAGGCTTTCCATTTGGGATATGACACACCCTGGTTGGATTTGATCCAGAACTTTAGGGTTTATAATCTTAACATGCTACCCAGCTTCCATACTCTTACTAAGTAAGAACGTGTGTGTGTGTGTGTGTGTGTGTGTGTGTGTGGTGTGTGTGTGTGTGTGTGTGTGTGTGTGTGTTATCGGGAACAAAACCTGAATGACTTTCTGCACGTCGCATCTTCTTCCAGACTTCAAGAAAGTCTTCACATATCTTGTATCCAGACATGCGAGCTAGTATCGCGCATCCCGTCTCGTAAATATCAATTATAGGAGCCGCCCCATCACTTTCTGTTATATCCCAGCATTCCCCGTCTTACCTTCAGCAGAATGGATCTATTTATAGATTGAGGGGGTTTCCCCACTCGCCATGTGTAGAGAGTGAGAAAGAGTGATTGCAACCACTGCGGTTTGTCCCTGTATAGGTCAGTGACAACACTGCGCCAACACTCCGGCAATCCACAATCCGCAATTGTGTGTCGCCGCTCTGCGGAAGAGCCGACAAGACGATGTAAGAGTCGATGAAAAGCCTCTGGGATGTCTTTAAAAGTCTCGGGCGGTAGGCTGTGCTAATTTCCTCCATACAACAAAGGATACCCTACAAGCCCTCCGCAGCTCATTCATGAAGGGGAACCCTGCCATTGGGTTCACTTCCATTCACGGGAGCGTTGTTGACTTTGAGATTCCATACACAACTTCATTGATGAGTTTAGCATGCTTGTATTTATCGCGCTTGATAGTGTGCACAGGATTATTGATGTTGAACACTTCATTGATATAATAGAGTGGACCTGTTGTACTACAGAAACACCTCTGTAATCTCTGCCGAACAAACGTATTTCATACGGCGGATTAACTGAATACAAACTTCTGTTGCGTTTAGAAACCTGGTAATTCTTTGTTTTATATACTTTTTCATTGGAGATTTATTTATTAATTCATTAAATCTTGAAATATGCCATATTTTGAAATACATCTTTTATTTATTATTCATCACTATGTTAAGAAGCATGTCATTGTAACATGGTCGCATTTACACTATTAATGTTTATTTTGCTAAACAAATTGCCTATAATATGTTACATTAAAGAATCCTTTTATTTTTTTTGTCCACCTACATTCACGTCAGAATTTTATTCTGATGTCATTACTTGGTACGAGACCATAACGATATTCGGTTTCCATGGTAACAGTTATATCATTGTATCTGATGGCAGTAGTAGTAAACCGGCCAATCGGTGGGCAGCTAGTGTTTGTATCCTACTGCAGCGGTACATTGATTTACCGTGCAGCAGGCGCCGCACGCGCGCCCACATACGACTCGGGATGATACTGTCACGTGGCGCCCTGACGCCTTAACAAAGGAATGCCTAACGGAGCCAGTGCATTGATTTTTTTTTTTTTCTCCCTCCCGACCGTAAACTTATTGATAAAGTCACCATGCTATTGATTAACGTTCTCAGTCGCAGTGATACTCTGTGTACGACCTCTCGACAAACGGAGAAGGACTTCATCGGTAATAATTGTCTAGACCGGTTCGGCTCTCGATGTTTTGTTTGCATGCTTGGAGATCAAGTTGTTTCCTGTTTTGATGTACACTACACTACTGTACAAGTGTGAAACTGGTAGCCATGATCTCTTTAATGATTCGTTTATGAATTAACAATGATAATCAAATCAAACCTTAAGCCGTAGTGCAGGCATCTCCTTCCTACTTTTATAACTTGCCGATTGAGAAGTGTATGTGGTGGTGTGTTTTTTTTAGGGTATTACTGTATGTAGAGCAAACACATGTTCTGGGGGCAGTTTCACAATACAATCGGAGATGGATGATATCTCGAGAAGTTTTAGCTAGTCGTCTGCTCAGCGTTTCACAAATTGGTCACAGTATTACCATGCGTAACTCCAGGTTTAAATAATTTCCTGCTATAGTAAAAACATGGTGCATGGACTGAATTAGGCTAGGCCTACGATATGACCCTTTGCGTGAAATGCACCTAACTAAAAGCTTTATTTTCTTGGAGTCGGACTAACAAATTGGCAGTCCTGTCAAACATTGACTTCATGATAAAAAATCGAGATAATAATAACAATAATAATAATATATTTCATAGTAATAATAATTATAATAATAATAATAAATTATTTCATAATAATAATAATAATAATAATAATAATAAATTATTTCATAATAATAATAATAATAATAATAATAATAATAAATTATTTCATAGTAGTAATAATAATAATAATAATAATAAATTCATAGTAATAATAATAATAATAAGACTGCATGTAATTATGCATTTCTCCACTACAGTGACATGTACCATGATTCTTTTTTAAAGAGGCGTTTAAAAATTATGTGAGTTTCTGAAGTTCTTCTTTCCAAAAGATCTAGATCGTGTCATACAAGGATTATATAGACACAAACAAGCAGTGCTAATTATTGTCAGTCGTGAAATATTGGAGATCGGCTTTCATAGCAGTCACTGATAGCAAAGTATCCTACCTATTTAGGATGCCATGTATGTGTATTGAATGGCACATATAAATGGAAGCGTCTAATTTGGCATTGTTTGCCTTTTCCAGCAACACAGAGATTGTCTTATAATCTTGTATGTTTGCTCTGTCGCCATAGTAACATAAGTATCGTCTTGGGTTGGGCCTGATGTTGTTGTTGTTTTTGTCTGTTTTCGGCCTCCTAGTAATCGTTGTGTATGAGGTTATTCTATACGCTTCAAGATAATTGTAATCGCAATTATACATTTATATAAAATAATTTACTTTATGTTACTGTCGTACGTATTCTATGGTAGCTGTTATTTAACGTACCATAGTACTTGTGCACTATCTATAGTCTAGGCTTAACCGGGCATGGCAGAAGTCGTGACTATTTTTACAGGAATAAATTCCTGACAGTTCACACATTTGTGTCGTTTTTGGACCCACAAATAGCCGAGTCATTGCCATGAACCAGGTGGTTCAACTACCAACAAGGTGAAGGACACATAAATATCAAAATCCATTTGTTATCCTTTTGTTTTTCTCATTCTTGTGAAAAATATGTCATGGTATTGCATCAGGTATATATCGCGTTTCAGGTTAACAGCACATCCAAATATATGATAAGGAATATGTGCTTTTCCCCATTGCTTTTCCCCAAATACACTTCATATTGTGGTTTTTGGTGATTCACTGTTTGAATGTTCTCTTGAAGCATTATTGCACTGTTCTGTGATTGATTCATCATGGCATAGTCCAATGGTTCAGTAATACAGTGTCCCCTCGATATAACGCTGAAGTTGGGAGTCCATGATATACCCTCCACATTATAGTACCCGCCTTGTACGATATTACAGGGAAATAACGAAAATAAAAATGGAATCCACGTCTGACCTGCGTTATATCCAAATCCGCGGTGCATCGGACCGTGTTATATCGAGGGGACACTGTGACATTTCAATTCCCGTGTTAAGATCTGACTTTGATGTTGATGATGTATCATCATGACACACATTGATGCTAGTTTGGAGTTCATGATGTTAAAATCTTGCTACTTACAACAACTCGATGAATTAATGCTTTAAAATTTTATTGAAGTTAATGACAACTACTTACCTTTGGGATTGGGTCCATATTGTCAATATTACATTGGTCATTATATATCACAATATTATTTCCATGTATAATGGTTTGTTTTAAAACTTTTGTTGGCATCATTTTAAAGTGCCACACAATGAAAACAGGTGAAATATTTTTGTTCATTTAAATTTTACAATTTTATCTATGGTACTACACATGGCTTTAAAAGCAGTTGTATCCTTGTGTCCTATCAATCCAATGATCAGTGATCATGTTTTGACATTCCTAGCTAAGTGCGCACGCACACGCACACGCACACACGCGCGCACACACACACACACACACACACACACATTGAAACACAGAAACAGCGTTAACAGTTAT
>JAUTBQ010173957.1:0-11508 GCA_032361185.1 Lepetodrilus ovalis
GGTTTCAGTTTAAGTTGATACGTGCATACACTGCCAATAGGCCTATATACGTGTATAAAACCGGTGTCAGATACTACGCTGTGCTCGTTGCGTAAAAGTATACCCGAAACAACAATCCATCTGTACAGTGAACGCACTTTAACAAACATCATCTAGAAAGAATTAAAAATAAAGGTTAAATGATCATTTTATATAACATTCTACAAGCAGTACATATTATAGGGAAGTAACAAATGCTAAGAAATATGCACTACGGATCAGGTAACAGCGTATTCTCTTACCACATTATGCAATACATCTCGAAAGTGATACCATGGTATTTTACAAACATTGAGAACAGCCTATCACTTTGAGTTTTCAGTAAGCAGGATGCGAAGATATGTTTATTAGAGAATAGGCTGCTATATTATCATGGACTTCATTACAAGCCTGCCCAGCATTAGTGTGAGCATTTATTACCTGTGTTTTAGCTAATATGTAATAAAGTAAACTACATCAGCATTTATACTTGGGTATTATCTTGTTCTTTACATTGATTCTATATAGTACTGTAACTGTATAATAATACAACAGGTAATAATTTCACCTCACAATCCAATTGTTTATTCAGATAGCAGTTCCTTTTCTAACCAGAATAACCACAACACAAATTCTCAAGTTCAAGTTCAGTTTATTTCCATTATACCACCCACGGTGGTACCGAAAAATACAATAATGCAAGTAACTACATACATTAATAACATACAACGTGATCACTGATCAACATGGCATACTGATAAGATATAATTCATGTACGATCATGGAGAAAAACAATTAACCTTTCTTAATAGCAGAGTCTATAAAATTGATGATTGTTATCACAAATCATTGCAGTTTGCATTTATTACTCAAACATAATACTACGCACTCCATTGAAATCCGTAGTAGTATGTCTTTAAGAACGGACTCTTTAAATAGAACTTAATGTAAATTCACTGAATACGTAAGGTTCAACGAATTTATTTTCTGACATATCTTACGGGGGATTTATACTACGATAAGAAATTATCATAGAAAGCTATCCCAGACAATGCTAAGCCATATCAAATGCTATATAATTGACTATCTTGTATATCTAAGTAAACTAAACCCATCAACATGTCGATGGTCCATTACAAGCTGTGTTTGTTGATAATTACGGGTAAATGATCGCTAATTCCACGGTCCATGCCAAACCGGGTGGACAATATCATACATCGTAAGGCTCGAAATCGGATACCATCGCACCATCGACTTTGTCAACACCGATACGACGACGGGGATCGATGCCGTGGTAAGACAAAGGGTGTGCCTTTCCAGGAGCGAACTCGTCTGTTTACTGTGCATGATCCTCATACTAGAGACTCTGTCACGGAATTCAATATATTCAGTAGCATGGATGATTATCAAATTATGATGTTTGCTGACAATTGAAATATGGGTGGTGTCAGTGGTGAGGAATGCGGACGATGACAGACAGACCAGACAGATGACAGACAGATGACAGAGAGATTAGACGACGGTCTGGACTCACTGAATGAGTGACGGGATTTTACTCTTTTTACCATTTTCCAAGATGTTGGGTTGGGGAAGAACGTACGATAGCTATGCCTTACGGTTACGGTACGACCCTCTGAGCCACGGGTAATACAGGGACAAGGGAATGGCGGCGGTATTCTGCTTGTACGGATATTGCATCCCAGTCTTCATCGTGTAACCGTTCTGAACTTGGCTATATTGGGGCTCGTACCGTGTTCTTGGATCTGGTGTGTTTCCGAACGCAATGTCAAAACAATTACTGGGACTTATTTCAAGTGTATAACACCTCAATATTGCTTAGAGTACCTGGTCACGCGCTACCATGTATGTCACCTTGTATTAATAACACTGTGTGTTACACCCTTCTGTTAGTTATTATCTATTAGTAATATATACCATATAAAATACACTTTGCGTTAATGTGTACATAATGTGTGTGTGTGTGCGCGCGCGTGTGTGTATAACAACCTATGTCCTTGTATTTTGTGAGTCATCTTTCTCTTTTTTTGTTTGGACATTAAATAAATGTTTATGCTAATCATTATTGTCTTCATTTATTCAACATTTAATTGATGACGTTTATCTGGCAGAATTTCTGCATCTAACAAACAGACGAAAGGACGGACGGACAGACAGGCAGGTTGTACATGTAGTTGGTTTCTCTTGCGCACGTCTGGTATCTTTCCTTCTATCACTCATGTTGTTCTACATACACCCACTGTCTACACCTTGCTTTTGAAAACGTCTTGTAACACGAGTGTGTAAGTATGTTTCAGTCTTATAATAATTATATCTTCATTCTTCTCTGTGCTCCTGACGACTATCTACGGCATATAGAATATCGTAAGCACACAAAACAAAAAAAAATCATATATTGTAAGGTATATATTTACTGGCATGTCATTATACATATCCCATTTTGTATTCGTTAATGGTATATATACCGTAAAAGATATATCTCAGCTTGTTATAATATTACATATGTTTTCCGTACTGTATTTTTTAAGAAATACTATGTAACGGACGATACATAAATATCGCGGTGATGTCTAGCTATATACAGTGCAGTCCTCCACGGTTCTATAAATGCGTCTCAATGCTTAATCTGTCCAGGTATGCCACAGTCAGAATAATTACAACTGTTTCCTTTCCAAGAGGAAACATTTACACAGATCAGTAAACACCCCGATGAAACAAGCACCCCCGATGCACCTCAGTCACACCCCATTGAGCCGTCATTCATCAAGTTATGTGTTATTCCAACAGTAATTGTTGCTCATGGCTAAAAAGCTGCCCGGTGTTAGAGTTGATTACACCCAATGGCTTATTTTGCTACACAAAATACTTGCGCAAACACTACAACACAAGCATGTTTTCACTGTGAATCCTATTCCCATTGGGTGTTGGAGCGCACTTCATGCCCGTGACAGGCAATTACCTGGCGATTCCGTGCGTATTTGTTGAGGTAATAAAGCGAGGTTTTGTGGAGAGCAAAACATACAGGTAGATTGTTTCTTGAAACCAGCGATCCTCGTTACAGCTTTCATTGACGGCCAATCATTGAAAAATAAGTGTGAGATTGTTTTTCAGTAGGCTGCGCCGGAACTTAAATGTAGCAAGGTTACCCTTATCACTTTAAGTAGTAGTATAAGAAGGCAACGAAAAAAGAACGGAGATGTCGACGGAGAAAAAGAAGATGAAGAAGAAGAAAAAGAAAAAGGAGAAAAGAAGAAAGAAGAAGAAGAAAGAAAAAAGAAGATAAGAAAGAAAAAGGAGAAAAAGAAGAAAATAAACAAAAAGAAGAAATTAGGAAGAAGAAAGGAAGAAGAAAGGAAGAAGAAAGGAATGAGGAAGAAATAAGAACAAAGAAGAAGAAGACGAAAGAAGAAGAAAAAGAAGAAGAAAAAGAAGAAGAAAAAGAAGAAGAAGAAAAAGAAGAAGAAAGAAGAAGAAGAAGACAACGACGACGAAGGAACTATTCTATTGTCACATCGCTGAAATAAATGTTATGCATAGATATATGTACAATATGATAAACCGTGATGCACCACGAAAACACGGATGCCATCCGGGATGTGGTTTCTCTATAAGATTTCACGATTTCATTTCGAAAACTAATTTTAATAAGATATACGATGACGTTTGATTAACGTTGGTTTGTTGAAGGGGTTCAAGAAGAACACACGTAAGTTCTGTGGTTAGTTTTGTATAGACTCACTGGACTGTGTTTGAGGCCAATCCGGATTTACTCTCCGGCTTATCGAGGTGTCAACTTTCACACCACACGTGTGAACACACTATACAATGCACGAAAATCATTGTCCGTCTACAGTAGATTGCATGCATTATTCTCTCTTATATTGGAATAAAAAAATAATGTAAACGTCATTGAGAGGTTATTAATGTTCATAACTACAACAAGGTGTCGCCGACATTGCTTATATGGAAATAACTTTGTATCACTGTGAATAGTTTTATTAAAATAACGTTGAATCGAATTGAAACTGGAGACGACACGCTTTGACTGACGAGGGTGTTTACCTTATTCGTGAACTATTGGCGAGTAAAGAGATTCTACTAAGGTATTGTTTGAAATTAAAATGTACGGTCAATGAACCAAATACTGTTATTTGGTATTAAATAATACATGTCTTTTAGTTTATCGGTATTAAAATAAAACACATATTTTTTTTCATTGATGTGTGTATGATTGTTCATTAGTTAGTCAATTAGCCAGCTAAACAGTCACTCAGTCAGATAGTCTCCTTGTCAGGGAGGCAGCAATAGTTGATTAGTAAACAGACAGACTCAATTTCTTTTATTACCTCAAGCCTCTGGTCATATGAAGGTAAATATTATATTATTATGTGAGTCAGCTAATTAGCCTGTAATAATTAACCAGTCTGCTAGTTAGTTAAGTTGGTCAGTCAGTTTTCTACCTGTTAGTTAGTTCGATAGTTAGTTAGTCAGTTAGTTAGTTAGTCAATTAGTCATTCATCTTAAAGTCGAGGAATGTTCAAAGGAGTACGTTACCCAGTCAGTCACTTAGTCAACGGGTATTTAGTTGGGAGTCCCGCAGAATTATTATTTTAGTTAGATATGATATTCTGTATAGATAGATAACTAGTCAGTTAGCTAGTGTAATTAGTCACTAACAGTCAGTGTAGTTGGTCAGACCACGGACTTACTTACATTGATACAGAGACCCGTTTCCTATCCCTGTGTTTCCGTGCTAGTCTCAACGTTTATCAAGCGGGTGGAAATACCATGGGTGTTGGGGTACCTCCTCGTCGTCACACTTCATGGGGCTGCCATAACCACTATCAATCATTTTGAGTGACAAGCAGCCCCGCCCCCTTTCGCTCCATGCTCGGCCTTTATGATCGGATGGACTCATTGGAAGTTTCATAATATAATAGCAAATGAATCAAGTTTGGTGTGGGTTTTTTTCATGGTTAGTTAGCATGATATTTGTAAAACAGAAATAAAAGATTTAAACGTCTTAAAGGAAGTGAGTGAACTATGTCAAAAAGTAGTCACCTGCCTTGTATTGGTGCGACGTGGCTGAATCACTGCTATATAATAACTAAGATTATTAACTAACATAATACGTATTCAAGATATTTTTTATGTTTCCATTGATAAAGGTAGACATATTTGTAGTTATCTAGACTAAATATTCCAAATTGTTTCTGATTTGTAATGCTTTTAGTGAGTATTTCGTAACCTCTATAAGAATTATTAACAACTAAATACGCTGCATTAAGTTTAATCTGGCTATATTTATTTTAGTAATAAATTTTGATCATATAATATGTAATATATTATTGCATTAAATAATACAATATAAACGAAATATTATGGTTATATTTTATTATTTAAAAAGAAAAACAGTCATTGAAACAATTATACTCAGTATATACATGTGATTTTATTGTTGTACACAGACGATATGTAAAATATGTATCCGTTTGCCTGTCAATGACAATTTGAATATTTTTACAATATTTATAAAATAAAATAATTCAAGTAAACTAAGTTTTGTCGAATATTTGCAAAGTTCAAGCAGACTGGATGGTATCTATGATACGTATAGATAATAGTGGCATTCCTATGTACACTGACTCAACATTTGTACGAAACATAACCTTGATAAGATATATATTATGAATGAAGAAGCATGGCATAATGACGGAGATTGTTTTTCGTTGCTACATGTTTCTCCCAACACTCCACTTGTTCCCTGGCTGTTGGCCTCACTCCCCCTGACCTACACATCATTCACAAATATTACCTATTGTTCCACTGACCTAACCACCACAATACCACTCCCACCCACCCAATCCCACCCTAACCCGCACCCGCATAGATTGCAAGGACATTTGATAACACTTCATAACTCAAAATATAAAGGTACATGCACACAAAAGTTAAAATCATCTTCATCAACAAATGTCGAGTGCACCGATATTCCACCAAAGGTTAATATTTTCTACATATTGCTTTAATGTAGTTTCGCAAGCTACAGAAGATTTTCTGAAGTCGTTGTTGAAATTGAAATGCTAAAATATATTTGTTTTGGGTGACACAGCGCCATCTATCGTCATAGATAGAGCCAAACGCCATATACCGTTGTCTATGACACAACTAGGTATACGGACTGATATCAGCTGAGATGCGATATTGTGTCTGAGTTCCTTCATGTTATCCTCCTGTACAAATATTCCTATCTGATAAGCACAAGCCCCGTCTACACGCCACCCGTATCAAACGCCCGGCCCCAACCACCCCTAACTGGGAAATCCAAACCACACACTGTTTCAACTCAGAGACAGATTTGAAGTATTTAAAGGTCCATTGTTAGTTATTATGGAAATTGTTCTATGTTCGTGAACTTATTAGTTCTGAAGGGAAATATGAATCGTATGCTAGTACACCAATGGCTACATGTAATGTATAATAAGGTGATACTTAATAATAATATTATTGTTAGATTATTATAATTACCATAGCGATTATTATTTTATTTTAAGTTTAGCTTAAAATGAGAAGTATGAAAAATATACTGTGCTAGCTTGATCTAAAGTAAAAAAAAAATAGTCCTTTCTCGGAGAAAATTTGAAATACATTGATGACAATCATTGGACAGGTTCGTGACATGCGCACACGTGTAGTTGAGTGTTGGGTGCTTGAAATGAAATAAAGGCCTATAATGAATAATATCTTATTGACTTTCACTATTCTCATATTCGGAAAATGCGAACTAGTTTCAAAATGAT
Source organism: Lepetodrilus ovalis (assembly GCA_032361185.1). NCBI lineage: Eukaryota > Metazoa > Mollusca > Gastropoda > Lepetellida > Lepetodrilidae > Lepetodrilus > Lepetodrilus ovalis. Next base: position 6,837 of record JAUTBQ010173957.1, read on the forward strand.
AAATATTGTATATTACATATGAAAGAGATATGAGCTTTTTTATGTGTTATTTTCGTGCAACTTCAAAACAAGCACAGATATAGACAGTATTTATTGATTCACTGTCAGTGACTTATTGGAAATGGAAAAGATGTTCGTGTCATTTAGGATTTTCATTAACTTGTCTGGTCAATGTCACGCATTGAATAGTTTACGTACTAACAAGATGTAATTTCTCGTTGATAACATTCGAACACCAACAAGAAGAAGTCAAATAATTGCAACGTAATGTTTATGGAATGTATTATAACAAATGCTTAATCGTCGCGGTAAAACTTGTCATAATGCTGACAGTGATAGAAATAAAACTACATGTAATACGTTCCACGGTTACTGATTTGCGCGGGAAATTCACACTATGGTGACATATATAATAATTAGAGATCGAAATAAACTTCACAACTTACTATTTTGATATAAATAACAAAAGACAAGAATTTCTATACAATATAATACAATAAATACAATTATCATAACGTATTTCAATATATTATAGTATTAATGTAAGGACTATTGAAATAAAATTCAGTAACAAGTTGGAAATGATGTATGTGTCAGTCAGCACCAAGGATAGGATAAATAGACATAACTACATACATGTATACATACATTTCACGTATTGTCATAATAAAATAATATTGGTATAGTGTTTAGCATTTATTACTATGAACATATTCTACATACAGTACAACGTGTTGTGGAATTACCAGGTTCCCTCACTGGCATATCGGTGGCGTCAAGGCGGAAAATATTTGTAGACTTATAAATATATATAACCATAATATCGCAGCCTATGTTAAAACAATAATCGATGTTAAATTAAAAGAAACAAATTAGAAACATGAACATTAGTACATATGCTAGATCCTCAAACTATTGTTTCTTCTTCTTTTTTCTTTTTATTCTTCTTCTTTTCATTTTTCTTCTTCTTCTTCTTCTTCTTCTTCTTCTTCTTCTTCTGCTGCTTCTTCTTCTAACTATGGTTGAGACCCATTGATGTCAATATCTGCAGTTAACTATAAACCAAACGAAATATGTGTCTACTAAAGGTGAACCATTTGACTCGCTATATGGTGTGCCGTATTATGCACAGTGTGTCCTATGTAATAACATTAGGCCACGTAGTCTCACCCAGATAGGAAACAACTGTGAAACGCTTCACGACCCTGCATTCTTGAATTCTATCGGGACAAATAAACTGTGAAAAAAATAAACTTTAATCTTGTAACTTCTCTCCAGGCTTTTCAGCACCGAATCTCACGACTTGCTCTAATTGGGATCCCAAACGTCCAATAGCACAGAAACGTTTTTCATCAAGCAATAAAAACGTATCATCCCTTATAAAGAAAGGCGATTGAATAAGCTGCAGGAACCGGCTTCACCCATTCAGTCGAACAATGGACGCGCAGTGGTAGCAATGGTTTGCAATGAAAACAGTTTGATGGGGTTCGGTTGTTGCCGGAGTTCCGAAGAATAGCGAGCGTTCGCTCGGGGAGGTCCGGCGCAGTCGGAGCGCACTGATCACAGGTGCACTACACAAGCTCACTAGGGGGTGTTCCGATCGAAACGCTAATGAGCCCGACTGACCCAAACATAATGGCAGCTGATATCGGGTAAATAAGGAAATTCCTGCGATTTTCATTTCCACAACCAGACAAAACGTGAAAATTCATGTATCCATTTAGAGCCTCGAGGTTCAACAAACAGAGCTGTGTATTGGGCAAACCAACCCCGCGATCCTAGCCTAGAGGCGGGTCTCCGGCGCAGCGTGATAGCTGTGGTTGTGTGGAGGAAGTGGGGTGTAGAGGGTGGGGTGTGAAGAGATTTGGTGCTTAAAGTAAATAATGTGAATTTAAAAAAAAGTAACATAGTGAAAATTGAAATGATTATTATACGGGTCTAACTATACAGAGAGAAATTATGACACACGCCCTTTGAAAGAATCGAAGGGACAGGTGTCAAAATATAATATAAACATTTTGATATTTCATTTTATTTACTGATTATCAGTAGGCAGATCTTGAATAAAACTCAAACCAAAGGTTCAAACTCGAATCCCCCTTGGTGATCAGGTATATCTTAGTAAATGTTTTACAGTTAATTTTATAACCAACCTTTCTGTAAAAAAAAACCATACAAATTCAACGTAGTGTTTCTGGGCTTCACAGTTTTTCTAGTTTAACGGCCTTTCGGTGTTTATACTGGGAGGTAAATCCGCAATAACTATTTGTAAGACTACGATAAATAAACACTATCAATGGCTCTTCGCCGCTGAGAATATGCCCAGCACCGCATACTATTATGCAAGCTTTGACATGACGATCATATTTCTGCTGCCTGTTTATGGTGGGAAGTGAAACCACGACAACAATAGGTAACGGTAGTACCAATTAGCCACGGCTAGTACGTTATAAACAAAGGGAAATAATTGTAGATCAAATATATTGTATCCTACTTTTCATCGCGTTGGGTGGAAGGACACAAATCTAACTCAAACAGTTGAATAGGCAAAGACTCCGCAATAAGGGAAGAACTCAAAATGTAAGTAGTATAACTTACAAAAAGAGCAACAGTATTTACAAAACATATAATGGATGTTTTAGTCGAGATTAAGATGTGGGCTGAGTGGATCCACGGGTCAGATTACAGCTATGATAACAGGGGCACAAAGACAGCTAATTGCAGGATGATGATCGCCGTTCAGATGGTGACGGATAACGTATTTTCCCAGATGCACCGTCTCTCCTCCTTATTCTCGACGTCAAACTCGGCGGCGAGACCGGTTGTACCCCTCCCGACGTCGAAGATTCGAAACCCGACCTCTGATAAATATACATCCGAAGGAATTCCGTAGGTTGATGAAGTCCTCAATCATCGTGTAATCTGCACGTGATCCGAATCGTGCATTGGACGGACAAACAACGCGTGTTGGGAAATACCAATACGTTCGTTAACGTTAAACGGTGCCGTGCCCCGCGCACTGTCCATTGTAAGACTGTCTACCAGTTTGAATAAGGCCAATATCGGGTGGCCCGTCCCAACTGTTAGCCGTTTGATAGGTTCATAATCATATCTGGAATCGCAACCAGCTTCGGCGTAATAGGGTAGTGCTCCACCACGATGACGATCGCACACCTATACATTGGTTGAAGGGTTTAGAGTGGAAATTACAGCTATGCAAATACAAGAAGTAGACTTGTTTTGCAGTAATCCTAATCGAGTTCACTTAGTGATAAGATTTCGTCGCCAATAATTTTCAGGCGCGAACTCACACGTCGGGGCGGAAGACATCGGCCACGGAGGAATCCTACCCTACACCCCTCTTCCAACACGCCCATCCGACCCAACACCCCTCACACGTAAACTCTGGACTGTTCTAACCATACTTCCGAGGGTAAAAAGCACCCGTTTACTGATCAAAGCATGCTCCGTGATTGCGCATACAGTGATATGCAATGACGACTAATATGAATTCACAATCAGATATTTGCGCTTCTTTTGGCGTTTACGTCTAAATCACTCGACAGTATCGACGTCGACCAGTCTGGCAGGAGAATAGCCACTTCACATGGCATCGACGAAACATCACGTTCGTGAATTTAATATGTCAAAGTACTTTCCTACTTTTCATATCTATGTTTAATCTAAATGCCTAGAAAATAAAACAGTTTTGTTGAGAATACGAAAATACGTTGACACTAACATGCCAAAATATTCAGGCATCAGACATAAATTAAAAATCAACTTAATACAATGTATGTTGTAATCTGTAATTCAAAGGACATTACTTCAAGTCATATTGAGATATGTCTATAGCATTACAAGTTGTAATTATTATACCAATGGTTAGAATATCAACTCTATTTAATGACATCAAGGTCAATATTTGTTGAAACGCGTTCCAAGCTGCCCGAGCGTCGGAAAACCTAAACACTCGGAGCAGAGCAACCTGGGCATGCAATGGAGTCCTCTTTGATACAGACCACCAGTCGCTTCACGATATCAGAAACTGATTGACTCTGACTGAACCCAGCGGTCCTGACGTTAGTTTACAGCTAATTTACAGATATACTGTTGTTGATTTCTCAATGGTTTACTTGGAGCTCTGAAAGGATATGCACATGATTCTGTAGCACATCATGACAACTAAACGTCCTATGTTGTATGAGACTATGTTAGATGGTCATCCTACTGTTTGACTATTTTTGAAGAACATCATAATTTGTGCCACTAGCTGAGATGACAATTTAATTTTCATACTGTTTTGGAAGACAGTCCAGTTTTGTGACACTATTTTGGATGACAATCTTGTGAAAATCTTGTGACAATAGCTGATATAACTAGCCTATTTCATGACACCATTTGAAATGACCATCAATCTTATCCTTTTTTGTGTGTGTGCAAACAAGTATATCCATTGTAAAAACAACGTGGCAGCCCTTAGGCGCGACGTTTAATGGTTTTTGTAGTACACAAGAAACACGATTTACATATGAATAACTAAAGTTTGTTAGTATATTATCGAGGTCTTGTAATGTACCATATAGTGGCTCATGCTCGCACTCCAGAGTTACTGATTACGCTACACTCCACATTAACCCTGGCTGACATCTAGGGGAAAAGCTGCGCAACA